>JAQZBX010016177.1:0-36758 GCA_029593785.1 Cabassous unicinctus | reverse complement strand
TTTTTTTTTGTTTTTGTTTTTTGTTTTTTGTGTGTTTTTTTTTTAGGTCTTTATTTTGTTTGAGTTTTGGAAAATTTTCTACAACCACCACAATTTCTTTTACAATAGGAAAAAAAGAGTCCTACTCAATTTTAAAATCTCAGTGCCCTACGTAAACTGGACAGGAAAAAGCCCTAATTCATTCAGCCTCCTTTGGGTCTCAGTTTCCTCATCTCTAAGGGGAAGCTGGACTGAAAAATTTCTAAGTATACTCTGAAACTGCATGAATTTTACAGAGCCACACTAAGTCAAAAACCTCAGCAGAATCTTGCTTAGGGTTTATTTACAAAGCTGGGGAGTGTAGCTTGGGGTACGGAATGAGATGGTGGCATTCAAATTAAGAAGAATTGCTCAATGCTATTTTTTACAAATTAGCACAAAATCACCTAAAGTTCTGAGAATGGTGGGCACCTCCCTGGCAAAATGGCTGTGTAAGTACAACAGTTCGTGTGGAGCTGCTCTGGATGTGCCAGGAGCGAGGCTGTCCCTAATGGGAAATTTGGAAGGCGTCCTCAACCTGGGCAGAGCTTAGGAGTCCAACCCCCATGCAGAGGTGCTGTTCATCACATCTCCCACAATCTGAACCACTCATGCCTCATGGGACAGAGGTGCAGAAAAGGACCTAACCCTGGACTTGTAAGTGAACTCCAGTTTGAACCAATGCCTCATGGTCCCAGAGGTGGGAGAAGATAGAGAAGGCAGAATTTAAGATAGCACCATATAGTGGGGTTATAAATGTGGGCTCTGAGTCATATAAGCTTAAATTCAAATTTTGGTTCTTCCACTTAAGGCTTTCATGATCTCTGGCATATTAAATTTCCTCATCAATAAAATGGGAATACCTAGTTGGAAACCCATTTACCCACTTGAGTTGTTTCGAGGATTAAAAGAGATAATGAGCAAAAAGCACTGAATACAGGTTTCAGTGAATTTTCATTCTTCTTCTTTCCCCTGTATATTAGCTAGATTAGATGCTCCTTGACAACCATCATTTGCTAAACCCAGGGCTGATGGTCAGTAACTATTTATTCAATCAGAAAATAACAAAATGCTTTTATTACACCTGATTTATATTATAGGAGGGATACCATTATAATACATATAGTACTGTAAGTGCTTTCTGACCAAAAGCTTTAGGTTCCATGAAATATGCTCAATTCTTCCATTTGCCTTCCCTTACTTACATATGCTTCCTTTAAGAGATCCAGTGGTTACTGGTACACATGCATGTATTGAGACCATAAACTGTATGGTTTATACTCAGAGATGAGCTTGGTAAAGTCTGCTTCAAGTTTAACTGTTCTCATCCCTTAAATCAAAGAATGACTTTTACAATAAAAGCCTGTACAGGATGGCTCCAAATACAAGCCCAAAGAAAGCTGATAGCTGTAGTGAGGGGAGGGACTGAAAATCTTGAGAAAAGACACACTCACATACACAAATATAAAAGCATTTCATTTCAATGGCCAGTCCTAATAGGGGAACAAAAAGGAACCATGGACTGTTCTTTAACCAAGCTATCTAAAAGGCTGAGTTTTCTGTACAAGTGAAGAATGGCCTATCCAATCACTGCTAATAACGCTAGTGACTTTGTGATTTATGTGCAAAGGCAGAAAGGGCCTCAGTTAAGACCTATGTTATATCTAGGTTCATCCAGTCATCCTGACAATATTCTCTGTATGGAAGAAGATGTGGAGGTCTGAATTCATCTCATTTAAATCCTCTGTGGTAAGAGAAATGACATGTCTCTTTGCAAGTGGAAGTACACAGGCAGGCACTCGACACAGCCTGAGAACGAACTCCTATGGAGAAGTTGGAAGAATGGAGGAAGGAGAGGATAGAGGCAGAGAAGAAAGAAGTACACACGATGGACAGGCTCCCTGGCACATATGCCCAGTCAGGCCTGGATGAGTCACTCTGCTTGTTCTGCTAATGCTCTTTAATATTTCTCTTGGCCCAGTTATCCTATGCCAGTTTTTTAGTCAGATCACACCTTTAACTCTTAGGAATTAATATTCTAGAAAGCTGTCAGTGAAAGAAAGATGTACAAGAATAAGACTTGAATTTCACCACTTTCAGTTTATCTTCTTACTTTAAATTACCCCTGCAAAGTAAGTGTTAAATGTATCCATTCAAATGACAAATACTTACAGCATGCTTAATATACAATGGCTGAAGACTAAGTGCTGGCGATTCAGCAGTAACAAAACAAAAAAGATCCTACTCTTGTGGAGTGTCCGTGGCATTACCAGGCCTTTGGGGGTAGGTTATTTACTTTGGATGGCAGCCATCCTATTTAAAATATTGGCAAGAACAACTGAGAAAAAAAAAAAAAAAAAAGCTTATTGAGAATATACAGACCCAGAGTTGTTTTCTGCTTGTTTGTTTGACTAGTCTAGATTTTGGGTAATTGTTGCCTTTTTGCCCCCATCAATGGAAGCCTTATCCAAAAGTGAGACTGTATGTGGCAGCAAATCAATCATGGTATCATTTTAATGATACTCACTTTAATTAATACTAAAGCCCTGCTAAGGAAAGGACCCATCAATCATCATTATTCCATTTCTCTCCTGCACAGAGTTTATGAACCAAGTCCACATTCTGAATGTGAAAAAGGCTGGGATTTTAAGGGTGAAAAAAAAACAACCAAAGACCCTTATATCCAACACAGATGTTGGCTGGTCCTGCTGAGTTTAAGCCAACAACTGCTGCTCTCATCCACTTTCTCACTGCTCTCTCTTCCCTCACAGGGCTTATAACTCTTCTTTGTGAATTCGTAACAACACGAGGAAGGGCTCATCATGATCTCAAGGGGAAGACAGAAGACAAAGTAAAGGCTCACGGGGTCTGTCCTGCCCTGGCAGGAACCTCCGGGATCATCTGGTTCAATGCCCTTGCTTTACAGATGCAGAGTCTGAGAGGGATAATAAGGGTTTGCCCAAAGTCACATGTAATTTAGAGGCCAGGCCAGGCTGGAAACCATAATGTGCTGATAGCCTATCCAAGGTTCTCTTCCTTAAACTGTCACAAAATAAGAAGTCTCCTTCGATCTACTAGTCTAAGGAACTCCTCTCTTGAAAAATAAAATCTTATTATCCTTTAGACCTCATTGTCCAGCTCTCCCCTAGGGGGGAGAAATGGATTAATTAAGCCATGAGAAATGTGTCCTTGAATTCCAGATGTCCCCAGTAGGTTTCTGGGTCATTCTAACAGGGAGCTTCCCTTTCTGGCTTAGACTGTTGGGTGTGTCCTGTAAACTTTTCTCTGCTCAGCTGGATAGGAACAGGGAGCCTGGCTCCTTCTATGTCTGGGAAGAGGACAGGGACAGAAAGTGAGAAGGGGCCTTGGGCCCAGATCTGTGCTTTAGAAAAAAAGAAAAATAGCATTTTCTTTTCCACCTCATACTCATACACGTTTCTGGGCAAAAGCCAGAAGCTAACTCAGACTGCTGGCAAGAACAATGTATTAACTACTGCTAGGAGGACATATACTCTGAGTTCTTCCTCCAATAGTGATGAGATAGGTTTGGACAGGCCATCCCCTCTCCTCCTGCCCTGTGAATGCTGATCCACATTTTTAAGTTAACTAACAGGGGTGGACAGCTGGAGGTGATGGGAGGAGGGTCACCTGTGGAAATGGAATTACTGGTTTCCTGCCTGTGAAACTAACTCCCCTCTCATAGGATCAGTGTCAGGATCTTGCTTTCCCTCTGTGTACCTTCCTCAAGTTACTTACTCTCTCTGAGTCTTCTATCCAAAATGCAAAAATGGTGGCAGTAATTGTTGCTATAAAGGCTCCTGGGAGTAATGAGATAATACATGTAGTTTGTGCTAAGACAATCAATAAATAGAAGCAATTACTAATAGTTCCATTACGCTTAGAGTCATCTTTCCAGCCAGAGTTCCCTGCAATCTAGTTCACAGAAGAAAAGGTTTCTCAGGAGAAGATTTTATACTGGATTCCACATAGGGACTGTGGCCAAGAGAAGAGGCCCATTTGAGGAGCTCATCCCACTCCAATGAGCATACTTCTTTTTGGTGTGTGTCTATTTCATATATTGATATAGACAAAATAGGGGTTTCACAGCCTAAGAAGAGCATGAAAATAGAAGAGCCTATTTCCCTGGGTTTTCTGGGGTCTTTTCTCATTTGTTTCCCACTTGCTCACATAAAATGGGAGAAAAGGTGAACACTGGAGAAGTGAGCATTGATTTGAAGAGGGAGTAACTTGCAAGCAGTTATGCCCTCCTGTTAACATCTATCCTGGAAGATAATGGCTTATTCACATTTCCAGTCCCCTTCTGATCAGAAGCACTGATTTATTCAAAGAGAGGCACACTGACATCCTTGGGATATAGTCCTACTGTTGTAAGCATATTGTAATTTTCAAATGTAATAAGCAGACATAATGGTCCAATAAAATTTGTCAATAAAGAACAGTAGGCCTTTGGGATATGGAGGTTTTTCTTTTTCAAATTCAATTTTAGTTTTTTTCCAACAGAGAAGAAAGGGCAAAAAAGAAGTCAGTGAAATGAGAGTAATGAAGAAACTACTAGAATGGGTATTCATAACCTATGTCAGTCTAGGCTAGAAGCTGATTAGGACTGAAAAATAGTCTAGTTCAACCACATAAGGAAAATGTCCTTTACTTAGGTTAAGGGAAACTCTGTCAAAGTCCAAATGTGGTCTAATAGGCTCTGTTGGATTGTCAAAACTGAATGACATGCATAATTCTGAAGAACACTGTAACATAAATAAAGCAAAAACTAAAAAATAAACAGGGTTTTCATATAGCATATTATTTTTGTTGGTTTTTTAAAACTTAGGCTGAAATCGTTTTCTAAGTAGTCCCTTTCTAAACCAGTCCTTCGTCAAATCTTCCTTTATTAATTTCCACATTACAAAGTACTTGAGAGTTTACAAATAAATAAGTGCTTAATATATTGAATACATCCAGGCTTTCCAGACCACTTTCTTGGTCACTACTTTATTTGAGCCTCCAACTGCCCAGTGAAATAAGCAGGGAGCTTTTTTATTTGTAAACAGACACTTCTGCCACATAGACTTGAATACTCCCTAGAAATCTGTTTCTCCAGAATCTCCCAAATGCCCAGCTGGCTCTGTCACAGTTACTGAGATTCAGAGCTGAGTAAGATTTGAGAAAGGGGAATCACCTGGTTGAGAATCACTGAATACCTGCTCAAAATATAAAGTAACCAATAGACACCCCAGGCAGGGCCTGTGCTGAAATTTCCAGAATCAGAAATCTAAGATGCTCTCCATGCCTACCTAGATCTTTGATATTTTCCCTTTGTCTTTTATTCTGGCGTTTCTCTGCCAAGATGTCTTACAAGATACAGCTGTTTAGGGGTGACTCCTTTTCTTTTAGTCTCCCAAACTCTTACTTAGTCTTCAATCTCCTAATATTTTTTTCCAATCCAAACTGACACCTATTGAATCAAGAAGATGCAGAGCTCCAGGGGTGTGACCACACCTCATTCTTTCCCCAAGTTCTTGTCAGGCCTCCAGCTCAACTGGTGCAGAGAACTGGGTGTTCCTCCAGTTCATAAAAACCCCCTCACTTTCCTCCCTCACAAAAAAGTTTCCATGGCACCCATGCTCACAATCACCCTTTACTTGAGATCACAGAGCCAGACTGAACTTTCCAAGGCATATTCCTAAGGATGTGTCTTAGGACATCACACAGAACCTGACCTCTAGCACAGTGGAAATGCATTATCTGCAAGATAGTATTTACAGAAATCCACTTGTATTTACAAAAGACCAGTTGTCTGTACTTTGCCTCCTGGAGGGCATTCTGGAGCTCCTACTCTATAACTTCACAATCTCAGCTTCAGATGCCTGTGGAAGGTAGCCACTGTACTAGGGAAGCTTAGTCTTGGAAGTCAGACAAGACCTGGGTTTGACTTCCAGTTTTGCCCCAAAATTCTTACTCTGTGTCTCTGGGACTGGCTTCACCTACCTATGTCTCATTTTCCTTAACTGTAATTTGTGTGTGTGTGTGTGGAGACTCTAACAAGAAAACACCTGTAAAGCACTGAAACCTAAGTGTGGGATCCCTGCCCACTCCTGTGGTCAGCTTCAGGTTATAGCTTATTTCAGAGGTAAACAATTACTGCAACTATTGGAACTTTCTACTCACAGAACTGATAAAGTAGCTACCATCCCAAAAATTATTATTATATTTATTTAGTATAAAAGGTAAGAAAAACCTTGGCACGGGATTTGTTGATGGTGGCAGGAAAAATATGCTTCACAGGTTCTACCAGCAGTAGAGACAGTCTCAATCTTTCTTCTAAACCATTTGCCCTCCCAACACCAAGTAACAGCGAAGGTGGAAGCAGAGGTACCAAGATGAGTGTGGAGGAGAGAAGCATGAATGCTTGACGTTTGCCTCTAATACTTATAATTATATCTCTGGCCCTGGGCAAATGTATTAGATTGTCTAAGATTTATATCTATATGTGTATCTTATATAAATGCTATATATAGTATATGTTATAAACATAGTTATAAAATGGGGATAAATATATATATAATTGGGATAACTGTAGTGCCTCTCAGGCAGCATTGATTCAAGGATTAAATGAGACAATGCATATAAAGACATAGCACAATGTCTGGCTCAAAATAAACACTCGATAGTTGTGAGCTATTACTATTAGGAACAATTTTTAATTCATTCATTCATTTAACTGACAATCACCAGGCATCTCTACGCCAGCCACTGTGCTAAACAGTGGAAACAGCGGTGAAGAAGCATACAAGGTCCCTGCCACGATCTGCTGGCCAGTCCCTGACATGGGGAAGCAGGAGCTTTTATTGAGGTAGAACAGATAACCCACACAGACAGCATGACCAAGAATAATGAAGACTCCAGGCCTGGGCCACGCACAGAGAAAGCCCCAGGCAATTCCATCCAGTGGCAGAGAAATCCACCCCTCCAGGGAACCAATAAGCGCAGGGCAGTAAGAACACTTCAATCCCAAGGGGACAACAAAAATAGGTGAAAGGAAAAAAATAAAAATAAATGGTTACAGAGGGTAGTGCCTGGGGAGGCAAAGGGTACCGGGACAAGAAAGACTGTCCCCATCCGTCCTCAGACTATGACACATTAGCTACTGGGTGGGGCAGCCTTCAGAGAAAGGAATAGAGAGAGGACAGGAAACTCATTCAAATTCCATAATCTTACCATTAAAAAATGCAGTAGAAATGACAGTAGGGGTTAGGTGTCATATTTTGACCTTCATTCATATTTCCTATATTTGTATATTTGTATCCATATTTTTACCTTTTTAACTATTTGAAAAGGGTATCTCAACCCTTGTGGTATTTAGATAACCATAATCATTTACAGGCATGCAAACATACAAAAATATTTTATTCTAAATTAGAATCCTTGTTCCTGGAAATACAGGCACAAAGCATGAGAAAAATCTACACATGGATGTCTTACCCCCAAAGACCAACACGCCCCTTTTATGCTCCCCAGACCCCCAGTATTAAGAATGAATACAAGACATCCTGGCTCGATGAAATTCACAACCACTGTTCACCTCTGTCACAGATGCTGGAGACACAGTCCCTGCTCCTAAGCAGAGGTGGCTAAGCAGCACCACGCCCCAGACTCAGAGAGAAAGGATGGACGCCTCCTGGAGAATGACGGATTTACCCCAGGGACGATCGTTCAAACAGAAACAAAAGAGAACCTTTTACAAACCTGGCCCTGGGACTAGGGACCCACACACTCACTGTGGATTCCAAGGCATGTTATGGAGGCTAAGGCTGAATTTCTTTATCCTTCCTCAAACCACACCAAGGAGGATGGGCGTGGCCCTCAATGCTATATCACAGGCAGGCTGAGTTCATAAGAAGAACCATTGTGGTCTTCAGACTAAGAGGGGAAAAAAAATCCATTTTCTGTCAATCCCAAATAGAATTGGCAAATGTATACTAGATGTGCAGCAGCACATATGTAGCATACTTCATGCAAGTAATACCATGGAAGCTGTGACTTGTCCCCTCCTGAGTCCAGGTTAAGAAGTGTAAAAATGGAGCTTTCATCCCAATCAGATTGTTTTGATGATGATGATGATGATGATACCTTCCGCAGCTCTTTGCAAAAACAATTGGCATTGAGAAAATACTGTGGATTGAAATGCCCCCTAATGCTTCCTTAATAATGTAAAGCCAATGATATCAGGTGAGGCAAAAAGGGTAATGGTTTAAAGCCAAAGCCAACTTGCCAAAAAGATTCCCACCCACACTAAGTCCTCTGCCTGGGAAGTGAATCTTCCCTGGGAACAACTGGACAGCAGGTAGGCGTAGTGTGCATTTGTGTGGAGTGAAGCTCAGGTGCACGAAAAAGGCATGAAGCTGCAAGAGAAACCCTTTAACAATAAAGTGCACTAGGAGCAGGAGCAGCTTCTTCCTTCCTGGAGGGGAAGGTTCTGCACAGCAATCACAAAGACACTGGGTATTCCAGGAATAACCGGACAAACAGACTCAGGCCCACAGCAAAACCTGGCAGATCTGGGCAAATTCACTACAGTAGCAGGCAAAATCTCCCAGGGGTCGGTTGATCACTTCCTTTGTTCGCCTAGCAAAGATGGAGTAGCCAACCATTCCCCCATGCAAACACACACACACCACCCCACAAAGGTTTAATCAAATTCACTGCAGACAAAGCGTAACCCGCACTGCTTTGTGCTAAACTAACAAATGTCAGAAAATTTTTAATGACCACCACGGTCAACCATATGTGCCTACTATTCAGTTCATCCCCCAAGGAATTTGGGACGCGAGCAGGGTATTATACCCAAGAGAGCGCATTGCTGGGCGCCCCTGAAGATGCGGCTTATGTACTCGATTCCGGCACATCCCCTCTCCACCCCGCCCTAGCCGCACACCCAGCGCTTCGGACACCCGCTGGCCGCCGGTGGCGGTTCTTGAACACAATGGCAGTTGGACATGGCAAGGACACAGCGTGCGCCTGCGACCGCAAACTAAAATCGTATCTAAAAACTCAGTCTCTTCTTGACGTGAAGGGGAGAAATGACACGAAAAATGAAAAATGCATCGAGAGTAAAAATGGTGTCCAGTCCCGCTGCAGCCACGTTAGCTGTCCCGTCCCGAATATGACGCACTGAAATATGAATTGGGGTGCATGCAGGCGAGAAGAGGACAAGGCGAGGACCGATGGTCCAGGCACCCCACTACCGTCTCCAGCTATCCTCTCGGCGCCGGAGCAGAGCCGTGGGGCTGCAGCTGGAAGAGGGGCGCGGTCGGACTGACAAGTACCCCGAGGAAAGGTGTCATCTCTCCTTACCCCGCCCGGCCAAAAGGAACCTTAGACAAAAAGCACACCTGAGCCGAACACTCTACGCGGTGCAAGAGTCAAGGGAGAGCCGTGAGCTCTGCGCAATTTGGAAACTACTGGGTGGTGGGAAAGGAGTATAAATAATCCAAAATTCTCCACGCCACTGTTTGGGTTTCCTCTTTGTTTTGTTTTTCCCCCAAACCCCAGGGTCATTCCGTCTGTCTGGCGCCCGCCGCGCCTACTAGACCGACCGCCGCTCTCCACCACCCGGACCCGGGAGTCCCTGTCCTTCCCCGGGGACCAGGCCGGGGAAGCTGGAGAGGTCAAAGCCGCGCTCGCCCGCGCGCGGATAGCGAGCGAACCAGCCAGGGAGGCAGGGAGGCAACGGCGCCCGGACTCACCGTGATCCGTGGGATGTTCTTCTTGCCTTGGTAGGACATGGTGGCGGCTGTGGCTGCAGCAGCTGCCTCCCTCCCTCTTTCTTCTGCTCCTGCTCGCCCGTGCCTTCCTCAGCGCACAGCGCCCCGAGATCAGGTGGAGCGAATGGTGCGCGGGCCGCGACCGCCGCCTCCTCTCGCCTCCGCCCCCCTCCCGGGCTCCCTCAGCGGCTGCCAGAGACAATAGTAAATCTCCCTGGTCCCCCTTTCACCCCCGACCCCCCCCCACCCCGCCACACACACCCTCCTCCACTCGCGTTCACGCCCGGTTTTTTTGTTGTGTTTTTTTTTTCTTTTGCGGTGCCAGCTGGGACCCGGTAAGACAAGAATGGCTGATTCGCGACTCCTCCCTCTTCTCTCTAGTCCCTATTGATTTTCCTCTTTGCATCTGCCTCACCCACTTTTCCTTTTTCTTCTTTTTTGACTTGTGACTGTGGCCGAGCTAGCCCGCTCTACGGCCACAAGAGGGCGCGAGGGACTTTTCGGGGCGGGGATGCTGCAGCCTTGGGTGTCGGAAGAGAGGCGTCTGCGTCGCCCTCCCCGCCTCTGGGGCCAAGCCCGAGCTAGCGCCATCGCGCCCACCAGCCTCTCGTCCGACTACCAGCCACCGCCACCTTCATTTCAGAAGGAGGTGGCCCCGGTCCACCTCTCCGGAACTCGCTCTCCTCCGCCATCGCGCTAGCTGGAAGCGGTTGCCGCCGCCTTTTTGTTACAGGGAGAGGTCGGGCGCCGCCTCTGCTGGCCCCTGGGTGTGTAAAAACTGCGGCTGCAAGCCGACCCGCCGAGATCCCGAGAGCGCATTTACTGCGTTATCAGTAAATGGAAGCAATTATTCACCCTCGGAGCGCTGCATTTTTAAAATATTCTCAAAATAATACTGTTTTGAAGAAACGCCACAGAGAAAAAGCGTCATTGCTACTCTATCAGTAGGAAGGTAGAAAACACCTGTAGAGGGGAGGAAAAAGCACTTGGCATGTTACTGATGTGCCGCCATGGATTTTTCGACTAGTATTACTACTGCTCCACCCTCAGTAATGAACCACGTGCACTGCTCAAAATCCTCAGTTACTTTATACAGGGCAGATGGACAAAGGTTAATACGTTTTTAGGGGCAAAAAATATGGCCTTTCAGCTCTGGAATACGTTGTCCTTCAGTTACCCGGTAAAATCAAACGGCGAGCGAAACATATTTGGAGGGGTTACTGGGGGTGGAGTCTGGTGGTCGCTGGGGTGCGGACGCTTCCTCAGCTCTGCTGGAAAGAAACCCCAAACATACAAGTCCAATAATAAATAATAAATAATAAATAAATAGCAGTTTTCATAGGGTGGAGCTCGCAGGGAGTGGGACATACTCTCCCTCCACTCCCCCAAAAAAGTATTTTGCCAAGCAAAAATTATAAAAACACTGGCTCAAGACTAGTCTCTTACCACCCCCAATCCCCAATTGTCAACCCTAACGGTCTACTAAATAGAAATTCTGCAGATGTCACTAAGCATGACTAGTTCTGTGTTAGGAAGCTTGAAGGCACCTTTCTTTAAAGCAGGGCACACATCTGGACATCTCTTCATTGAACTGAAGGTTTACTTGGCAATAGAGAAGTTATAATAAGGCATACACAGAAAGAAGTTACAGAATACTCCAGCTTGGGTTTTCCATAAAACTGAAATGAACCATCATGGTCTTATAATGAAAGGGCAGACCAAGGCCCCCTAAACACTTCCCCTCAAGTGAGTTACTTCAAGCTTCTGGTTATTCATGGGTAACTGGACTGAATGCAGTCTTCACAGAAAAAATCCACAGCATTCTCCACTTCATTTCTGTGATACTGTGGCAAGGAGGATTAATACCTGGCAAAGGTCATTTCCCTGTACTCCTAGCAGAGTATACAGGAAAAAATTTTTTTAAAAAAAGACTGAAGCCAAAGGCACGCCCTAAACCTTTTGCTTTGTTCTTAAGGCTTAAGTGCTAAAACTACTAGCTAAGAGTTGTGAAATTACAAAGCATTCTGGGGGAACTGGCATGCAAATAAGCAGGATTATATTTAGAGCGGAGTAAAAGGAGAATTAACTACCTACTATGGAACCCTGCAGAGTTCTCTCTCTTTCTCATAGATTTCACTGCCCAGAACTTGCTGGAAGGGACCTTACAAAAGTGTTTGCAAAAATATGTAGGGAACATTTAGAATACTAAATAAATACATTGCTTTTTCTGTTTATTTTATTTTTTTTAATTGCATGGGTTTCTTTGCCTTTCTTGCATCTTAATTATCTCCTCTATTACTGTCATTACAATCCAAAATATCCTCTACTAATAGATTTTTACCACATATTTCATCATTTGATGAGTCTGTGTGTGTGTTGTTTCAAATTACAAGACGTGTCTAAACCCTTGAGGTCAGGTTTACAAGCAAAAGGCCAGACCAAATAGGAATTGGGACGTGTTGCTCCCAGACTGCCGTGACAAGCCATGAACAGGAAGGCATAATAGCCAGCTAATCAGTTCAAGCTGTTGCCGTCACCAGAAAAGTTCAACAAATACTATTTTTCCCTCCTCCTTCTCCTTCAATCATCTTTCTCCTTCTTAAATCAAAATAAAGTGTATGAGATGAGTTTGAAAGAAAAAGCTTCCCTTGCCTATGTATGATTCCAAGGAATAAGAAAGGCAGCCGTCAACAGAAAGATGCCTCTGTGTCTGGCCAAGATAAAAGGGTGGAACCAGCATGGATGTTTTCCACAATAGAATGATGGTCTTCCTTGGATATGCGGTAGTGTTTGGATTTATGTATCTCAGCAAACATGAGAAGAAAGAGGGAAAGAGAGAGGAAGATGGAGACAGAGACACACTGAGAGAGCCTTGATTTATGGTCCCAGAAAAACTTAATTTTTGCCACAGAAAATCTTAATTTTTGCCACACCCACAGACTTAAGCACCTCAGTCAATGGCTATTCTGGTTGCTCATACCAAAGATCTGGCATCATCCTCGACTTTTCTACTTCTCACACACCATATTCAATCTGACAGCAAATGCTCTTGGTCTGTCTTTCAAATATAACCAGACCATGATCTCTATTCTCCATCTGCAAAGGTTCCCCTGTGTCTAGCCACAATTATCTCTCACCTAGGCCACTGCAGTAAACTTCTAAACGAGTTCTGTTCTTCACCATCATTCATTCATTCTCACAATAGTCATATATTTGCTGTGTGCTTACTGTGGCAGGTTAGTGTAGGGAATGCGGGAAGGCAGCTGGTCAGAATAAAGCCCTAACAGCTGGGACCCCCCTGTCAGAACATAGACAGGAGACCCCGCCCGGAAACCCCCTGAGGGGAAGCAGTTACTTGAGAACAAAGCCATAACCATTCCAGCCGAAAAGCCCACCAAGAACCTGGTCACGAGGTCCTGTTTGAAACTCCTAGGCTCAAAAGAAGTCCAGGATAACTCCAAACAGAAAGGCCTCCCTATTGGTTCCCTGAAAGCTAACAGGTGAAGGTAGAAAGGCAACAAACAGGAACAGCAAATAGCTGGGGTCCTTCCTTAATATGGCCAAAGGGGAGGTGGAAAGGCCTTAAAAAGACCTACTCCGGGCCCCACTCATGTGTCTCATCCTGCAGCACACCTGCACCCAGGTCTTGGGTGTGTGCCATCTTTTCTCATTTCTTAATAAACTCTTGTTGCTGGCCTTGAAAAACTGGCACATTCTTTCTTGTGGTGAAGCTGAGAACCTAGAAACCCAGAGCCCAGAGCATTCCAATAACACTGTGTGCCGTTGTTTTTCTAGGTGCTAGTGTCGCAGAGGAGAATTTAAATTTTTTAAAAGTCCCAGATCTCACGGAGTTTACATTACACCCCTACTCAAAAGAGCAACACCTGTCTCTTGCTAGTCCCCTTCCCTGCTATATCTTCATAATACTTTTCAGCACGTGGCATACTAATTTATTATTGGTATATTATCCTCCCCTTCTCTAGCAAGGAGAGCTCCTGGAAGACAGGGAATTTATTTCTTGCTGTGTCCTGAATGCCTGAAATAGGGACTTGTCCATAGAAATTGCTCAATAATTAATAGGTAAGTGAATGTAAGAATATTTCTAATTATGTGTGAAGAAAGAATAAATAGACAGAATAGGGCTTTCCTATGATAAAGTCCATGTGATTAGAATCTAGATTTAGGAACATCTATTTCTGCTTCTCCAAAGCCTCTGAGGGCACCAGTGATACAAATATTTGAACAAACCAGACAAAAATCCCTGCCCTCATGAATCCCTTGGGACAGATAAGTCAAAAATTAAAAAAATAAAATATGTAGTATTTTAAAGGGTGGTAAATAGAGCAGGGGATGGGGAGGTGACGGTTGTTCAGGGTTCTGAGGGTGGGGTGATGATTTACAAGAGAGGATGGTAGCTTGGACGAAATGGTTGCAGCGGAAGCGGTGAGAAGTGGTCAGATAGTAGATATATTTCAAGGTAAAGCCAATAGCATTTGGTGATGGATTTGTTTGGGGTACGAAGAAAAGAGAGGAATCAAGGATTACACTAAATTTCCTTCTTGGCCTGAGCAACTCAAAGGAGGAAGGTACACTTTACTGAGGTAGGGAAAACTTTGGGAGTAATGGGATTGAATGCAAAGGTCAGGAATATTACTGTGGAATATTCCTATTAAAGGTCAGGAGTATTCCTATTAAACATCTAAGTGAAATGTTGAGAGAGCAAGTGGATAGTTGAGATTGGACCTCTGGGGAGAGATCTGGCCTGAAGATGTAGATGTGGGAGTTCTGGGCCCAAAGCCTGAGCCTATTTACAGCAACAATGCTGGATGAGATGACCAAGGAAGTGAGTATAGAGATGAGATCTGAGGTAAATTAACATCCTGAAGAGAGGAGAAGAAGCAGAAAGAGTGACCAATGCGATAGAGGGAACACCATAAAAATATGGAGTTCAAAAGGCCAATTAAGAAAAGTATTCCCAGGAGGAGAATGTATTCATTTTGCTAAATGCTGTTGAAAGGTCAAGGAAAGATGAGAACTGAGATTTAACCAGTGGATTAAAACATTGTCAAGGTCATTGAGGACCTTTGCCAGAGTACCTATAAAATGGATATCTTAATACTCACCTCACAGTGTTATTTTGTGAGGATGTATTAATTCACTCAGCTAATATTTACTGAGTACTGTGTACGCCAGAGCAGTTTTGATCGAATCATGGGAGTGAAACCTGATTGGAGTGTTTTCAAGATAAAAAGAAAGTGTAAATTGGAGACAGCTGATATAGACAACTCTTTCAAGGGCTTTTGTTGTAAAAGGGAATAGGGAAATGAAGCAGTAGCTAGCAGCATAAATGAAATCTAGTAGGGGAGGAAAATGGCATGGTTGTATGCAGACAGGATTGATTGAGCAGAGAATGGAATTTCATGGTGCTGGACAGAGATGGAACGATGGGCTTTTTCTATATCGTAGGTCTTGAACAGACGATACAGGTGGCGTCTAGTGCCCAAGTGGAAGACCTTCCCTTACCTAAGGGCAAGGATGGTTCCTCCGTAGCAACTGAAGAGAAGAATACACTGGCACAGGACAGGTATCTGGGTAAGTGTCATGGAGGGAGTTGACGGGAGTTGTCTTTTGATTGTGTCCATTTTCTCTGCCATCAGTTAAGACAGTCTGAGGGAGAAGGTGTTAAAAGTTAGAGAGAGAGGAGTTGGTGGGAAATAATTTTTGTAGAAGAGTAAAGCAACTATGGAAATATAGAGTGATTATCTGGCAGCACTAAGGATTCTCTGCCGTGATTTAAAGGGAGACCAGTGAGCTTGGTTGTGGGTTCCTACAGCTGCAAGCAGTTGCATGGGTGCATGCCGGAGCAGGCAGGGTGTCGAATTTAACAAGGGTTTCACTAGATGAAACCTGAAATGGGAGACAAAAACTTAAGGGAAATGAAGATGAAGCATGGAATCTAATCTGGTTAAGAGAGAAGGGAGAACATAAGTGTGTGAGGGAGTGAAATATAGTGAAAATATTGCAGATAAAATAATATTATTCCTGTTAAGCTCTTAGTACAAAGTAAATTAATTAGATGGCTGCTACTCCAACTGTTATTTTTAATGCTTTGATTATTACTTGCTAAACTCATTTATGTCAGGGACCAAGTCTTATTTATCTTCATCATCCCCACCTCTTGTATTGTTTTGCTTGGAATAGAGTACAATCAATGAGGAAAAAATAAGCTAAATAGATAGAGGGAAAAGAATAGAATATTTTTTCTTCCTTTTACTCTTCAAAATGTCTAAAATAAGTGCTGAGTCATTTACACAGTACACACATTAAAATATTTTGTACTTTTTTGTAAACACATGCCTTTATATTTTGCTACATTAAAATGGGTAGACGTTTCTGCCTTCATGTTATTTGAAGGAGAGAGGAAAAATAGTTCTCAAATAAATATAGAAGAGTTTTGAAGGTACAAAATCCACATGCCAGGCCTTGGTCAAATGCTAGGCTATTCTAATTTTGGTAAATAAATACTTAATCTTAGAAGCCCATTAAATCATTTGGCACCGTTAATTTTATCCACAATCAAGCAAAAGACATCTTAGTTATGTACTTTCAGTGTCACAGAATGAAAATCAAAGTGATGATTCACCTGCTATCATAAGATGTTTACATATTAAATACACAAAAATAACCTGTCAAACAATACTACCCTTGATAAATATAAGCCAAAAAATAAATACTATAGGTACAAAAAGATATTCTCATGGGCTTATCCCCAAGTTAAACTCATGCCAGCTTAAATAAGATAAGCAAACATTTTGCCGATCTGTAGATGAAGTTTCTCATTCCTGTCCTCGGCCAAGGAGGATCCTGAAGGTTTCTGACTTGCTCCATAAGCTCTAACAGCAGCTCTTTTCAAAGCTATAGGCAAGGCTGCCCCTGGCTAGGGTTATGGAGTGAGGCTGGGAAGGGGGAATAAATCACTCTGTGTTCATCTCTGTCCTGGCCCAGCACATATTAGACACAAAGGTGAGTTCATATTCACAGAAATGGGAAAAATTGTGACAGCTTCTTGTTGCAGATCATAGAAAGGAATATTAAGGTCTATTTTCATTCATTTAAACTTCAGAAAATTTGTCTCCCCAAAATTGCTTCTGTGAGTCATTTCCACCAGCCCGATACCAAGTTTCTGCAGCTATGTATGTGCATGGGATTGTGGAAGAAATCAACCTAGTGCTTATTTTGATCGGCAGGATTCAGAGTCAGCTGTGGGTATAGGCTTATGTACATTCGATGTCCCAAGGAGTAGCTTCTTTTTCTACCAAAACCACCTTTGTACCGTGTCACTTCAGTTGAAATTCCCATGTAAGAAAACTAGGGGGCAGGGACTAGATGTTTTTAAGGAGTGGGGAGGACTGAATTAGGGATTCAATATAAATTCACACTTTCATTTCATTTATTTATCCACTTTAAGCATTAATTTAGCAAATAATATTATTAAATATTATGGAATCCCTACTGTGTGCCAGGGATATAGGGACATAGCAGTGACAGAGAGCTTTGGCCCCTGACTTCATGGAGATCGTAGCCTACATATGAGGGTAATGGACACTCTGATGTGGGACCCAGATTCCTCCTTCAGAATTAAAGGGCTTATTACCTGGCTGTAGTGCCGCCCTCTGTTCTCAGCCCTTTGGGGTGGGGGGAGAGGGGGTCTGCCTTGCCTAAAGTCAAACCCCCTTGCAGGGACCAGCCTGCATCCAAAGATTGGTCAATGTGGGAGGTTAAAGGCCCACCTCCCTGCTGCAGTTGGGGAACAACTTGAAGGAACATCCAGCTTTACAGCTTCCCCCAGGTCAGTCAGGGCCTTTGTTAAGACTGGTTTGCAGCCCCAGTTCTTCCTCTGCTCAACACTGTTTACTTCTTTTCTTTTCCATGGTGGTTGATTACAAGAGTACCTCCTACCTGCTAAACTCTGTCCCAGGGTATGCCTCCCAGAGAATACAATCTGAAATAGTTGATACCAGGAGTGGTCTCAGGAAGCAGATGCTATGACAGCCACTGGCCAGCAATGAGAACCTCACTCATGGGAACAAGTAGAACATAGCCCATGGCACAAGGTGACAGTGCACTGGAATGGCACACCAGTGGAAGAAAATTCATAAACAAGGGTAATATATCAGGTATTTGAGAAAATGTGGGAAATATTAAGAACAATGGAATTGGGTGGCTCTTGCTAAACACAGATGATGGTTTGAAAAAGATAACAAACGACTTTGGAATTATTACTGGGAAATTAAATGCTATGTATGTAAATGAGAGAACCTCCTTGGTGGCATATAAAGATGTTTTCATCTCCTGCAGCTTGAGGGCACAGAAAGCCGAGCATCAGGTCCAGGACTTAATCATAAGAGTAGCAAAGTGCTAAAGAAGGTTAAACTCTCAACTGAGGCAGATGTCCTATGCCAGCATCAGAGCCCTGATTGAAAAGAATGGGCGCCTCTGACTTGTAGGAAGAACATATTTGGATTTATGCATTGAAAAATCTCAGAGCCCAGAAAAGTGACACACACTTCCTTCTTAAGGACCACTCTCTCCCACCTCCTTCCTTGAAGAGATTCAAAGGCCGCTTTCCTACAGGACAACATGCACCTCCCTCAGAATCTGTTTCCATCTCCCCACCTAATCATGAGGCCAGTAGGCCATTAACTAGGGTTAAGTCACAACATATCCTGTTTGGGGAAGGGTTGTGCTTTGTAAGAGAGGAAAGGGAACCTGAAGAGTACAGATGCGACTGAATTATGAGGGGACTAATCCAAGGGAGGAAGAAATTAATTTGTATAATGGAGAATTTATTGATATGGAAGTACTTTCCAGGATACAGGATTTAACAACTGCACAAAAACCCCAGTAGATAGTGTGAACATGCTTCTAGAATGGCTCTTAAAAGATGGAGAAAGTGATGGCCCACACTATGCAAGGTAGAAATGCCAGAATTAAATGACAGACAATGGAAGAAGTAATTTTGAGGCTTAGAGAAGCAATCATGCTACAGTGAATATCATGTAAAGCCAAAAACTCATTGGATTACTATGATCCATGGGAGGGCCCTGGGGAAGCACCATTTACCAAAGCAATAGGAAATGTGCAGGTGAGAGGTGTACAGCTCCATGGTAGTTCTCCTCTGTAGGTCAGGACTGATGGTAGGAAATGAGTCACAGAATTAAGCTTACTGAATAGCAATGCCAATGATAGGGCATGAAACCAGAGGTCTGGTGGCAGCACTTACTGGTGAGAAGCCAGGTGGGTGCAATTATCATAAAGCATGGCAAGGCTCAAGGTCACCAGGAAGGACTGCCTAGTAGAGTCATGAGATGGTTAATAGAACATTCTGTCCCTAGGAGCAAGATAGACAGGTAGGCAGAATAATGTTCCCCCACAGATGTCCACATTCCAGTCCCTGGAACCTGTGAATATGTTATCTTGCATGGCAATAGGACTTTGCAGGTGTGATTAAATTAAGGATCTTGAGATGGGGAGATTATCTTGGATTACCTGGGTGGGCCAAAGGTAATCACAAGGGATCTTATAAGAGGGAGGTAGGAGAGTCAGAGAAAGGAGATACGATGATGGAAGAAGAGATTGGAGTGACACAGCCACGAGTCAAAGAATGTGGACAGCCTCTAGAAGCTGGAAGAGGAGGGAACAGATTCTTCCCTAGAAACTCCAAAAGGAACACAGCCCTGCCAACACCTTGATTTTAGACCAATGAGACTGATTTAGGACTTCGGACCTCTAGAACTGTAAGATAAATTTGTATTGTTTTAAGCTACTAAAGTTGTGGTAATTTGTAATAGTAGCAATAGGAAACTGATACAGGTACTAAGTAAAAGAAATCAAGGATTGATGATTAGGAGTCTGAGTGTAGCCATTCTATTAAAAATTCATGAGCCCTTGCCCAGTTTCTGGATCCAAGTCAGGTTTCAGACATGTGATCCATTAGTTGAAGGAGAAGCTGGGTCATTGGGAGGAAGAAGCCTGCAACACCATGTCAGGTATATATAGTAATAACTCCCCTAGTCCTTCTCAAAGGGTCCTATGGCCATATAGTGGGGATACTGTAAGCTGGGAAAAGGGACCTATTTCAGCATTTCAAGGACTGATGGATACAGGTTCTCAGTTAACACTGATACTCAGAGACTTGAAGCATCATTGTAACTCCTTTGTTAAATTGGGGGCATGTTGAGGCCAGGTAATAAGTGGATTCCTGGTCTAGATATAGCTTACATTTGTTCATTGGGTCCAAAGATCCACCCAGTGGTCATTTTCATGGACCCTCAATGATTAATTAGAATGGACAGACATCACCATTAGCAAAACTGTCACTTTGGTTTCTTAGCCTGTGAAGTAAAAACTGTCAAGCAGTGAAATCAAGTAGAAGATTCTAAAACTGACTCCCCATTCCCACACCAGCCAAGATAACAAAATTAAAACTAATTTTGCATCATAAGGGAATGGCAGAGACTAATGGCACCCTTAAACACCTGGAGGATTCATGGCTGGTGGTCCCCATCATATTTCCATTTAATTCATTACTCTGGGCAACACAAAAGCCAGACAAGTCCTAGAGCATTACTCAACCAAGTAGTATCCCAAATCACAACTGCTGCATTAAGTGTGATATTTTGCTAGAGCAAATTATTGTGGCCTTGGCACATGGCACATAACCATTGTTCAAGCAAATGAGTTCTTTTCCATCTCAACCAAAAAAAGGGATCAGAACCAGTTTGCATGCACTTGGAAGAGACAACAGTACACAGGAACAGTCTTGACCCTATGGCTATGTTAATTATTCTGCCCTCTGTCATAACAGATTCTGAAAAGATCTGGACTATCTGGACATCTTGAAGCATGTCTCACTGGTACACAATATTGATGACATCATGCAAAATAACTCGATGAGCAAGAAGTGGCAAATACATTGACACATGAACTCTAGAGAGTGAGAGATAAAAGTCTACAAAGATTCAGCAGCCCAACATAACAGTGAAAGTTTAGGAGTCCAGTGGTCTAGGGCATGCCACAATACTTCCTCTAGAGTACAGGGCAAATTATTGCATCACACAACTCCCCCTGTGAAGAAGAAAGCACAATATCCAGTAGGCCTCTTCAGGTTTTAGAGGCATCATATTCCATACCTGGAAATACTTCTCCAGCACATATACATTAAAGGTTAACAACTTTGAGTGGAGCCTGCAGCAGTAAAGGGCTGTGCAGCAGATCCAGGCAGTAGTGCAAATAGCCTGGGACTTTGCCCATTGACTTAACAAATCCTATGGTATTGAAGGTATCTGTGGTGGGAAAAGACACTAGGGAGAGATTATCCAAGCCCTGATAGGAGAATCACAATTTAGACCCTTAGGATTCTGTCGTAAGAGAATTATACACTGTTTGAAAAATAACTCTTTGTGTGCCACTGGACTCTGGTAGACATGGAGGGCCTGGCCAGGGTCATCAAGTGTCCATGCAACAAAAAGTGCCCATCATGCACTTGGTTCTATCAGATCCGAAAAGCCATAAGATTGGATGGGGATAGGCACAGCAGCAAATCACTATACATGGAAATAATACATCCAGGATTGGGCATGATAAGGGCTGAAAGGCACAAGTAAGATATCTAAGCAGGTGGTTCAGCTCCCCCATGTCAACCACCACTGTTTCTGCAGCACATACAGGACTCTTAGGATCAGCTGATGGAGGAGGAAAATTCCTGAGCCTGGTTTACAGATGCTTGGGGTTGGTATGTAGAACAATCTGAAAATGGACCTTGATTGCATGACAGTGCCATTCAGGGGTGGTATTGAAAAACAATAGTGAAGAGATATCTACCCTATGGCCACAGCCTCATATTGCACACCTGGTTATCCATTCAATACAGAGAGAAAAGTGGCTTAAGAATACATATGGCTTGGCCAGTTGTTTAGAGCTGGGAAAGGGAAACATTAAAAGGTAATGGAAAAAGGAAGCCTTGGGTAGAGACATATCGGTGGACCTATGGGAGTTGTCATGAAGGGTGAAGACATATGTATTGCAGGTTAATGCACTCCAGAGAGCATCCATCACAGAAGAAAGACTAAACAACTAGTCTTCCAAGTAGTCAAAAGGACTCAGTTAGCTGGCATCAGTCAGGCTCTGTCACCAGGTACCCCAGTGCTGGTGCAATGGGCACATGGATGGAGTAGCCATAGTGTCAGGAATAGAGGCTATCAAGGGAGCTAACACACACCAATGTTGATCCAGCTATTTGACCTGTCAGATGCCCATCCCTCCCACAACAGAGAGCAACATTGCCTCCCCAGTATGGCACCATCCCTCAAAGATACAATCCAGCTACTTTGTGACAAGTTAATTACACTAGAACCCTTCACACTGGAAGGCACGGTGATTCATTTATCCAGAAATAAACTTATATTCTAAGTGTGTATTTACCTTTACTGCTGCTAGAGCCTCAATCAACACTGCAATTTGATGCCTTATGGAGTACTTGGTGCACTGCCATGAGATCCCTTATAACATCACATCAGACCAAGGCACCTACTTAATAGCAAAGGAAATGCAAGAGGAGTGACATGGCCATGGGATCCACTGATTATATCAAATAGCACACCTCCCAGAAGCTGCCATCCTTAAAGAGTGGTGGCATGGCCTATGGCAAGCACAACTGAGGACATTAGAGATTATTCCTTCAAGGATAGGATACCATCCTCCAGGATACATTGCACACTTTAAATCAATGCCTTTTATGTGGTCCTTTGTCCCAACAGGAAGAATACATGGGTCCAAGAACCAAGGGGAGGAAAAGCAGGATTGGCCCCTCTTACTAT
This sequence comes from Cabassous unicinctus, assembly GCA_029593785.1. Classification (NCBI taxonomy): domain Eukaryota; kingdom Metazoa; phylum Chordata; class Mammalia; order Cingulata; family Chlamyphoridae; genus Cabassous; species Cabassous unicinctus. Next base: position 14,083 of record JAQZBX010016177.1, on the reverse strand, counting down.
CACTCCCAGGGTCATAAATGAGAAATGTGTCCTTCCATCCCTACAAATCTGAGTTGTTTAGTGTCAAAGCAGAAATGCTTCCACCAGGGGGCAGAGCAAGAGTCCTACTGAGCTATGAATTACAGCTGCCACAGGCACACTTCAGGCTCTTTGTGCCAAGGGACTAAACAGGCAAGAAGGGGAGTCACCATCCTGGCAGGACCCTGATCATCAGGAGGAGGTAGGACTGCTGTAACACCATGGGGACAGGGCAGAATACATATTGCACCCATGTGAGTCACTTGGGTGTTTTTTTTTAAGAACTACCTTGCCCAATCTTGATAACCTGAGAAGGGCATGGTGACAAAGGACTCTGACTCCTAGAGAGAAGGGTCCATGTTCCAACACCAGGTAGCCCACCTAAACCAATGGGAGGCACTAGCTAAGAAAGAAGCAAATCTAGAATGATCAGTAGAGGACGATAATGAGTATTATTGTGGCCCTAAGACCAGCAGCAGGAAACCAGGCCCTGAGACCCACAAAAAAAGAAGCATACCAGAATCCTAGAGTTTTTGCTCCCAAAACTTACCTGAAAAAGTGAAACTAAGCAATGCAAGGAGTGGTTTGTAGTGGACCTTGTCATAATCCAATCAGATCCATCTTTAGAACAGAAGGACATATTCCCCCACATGCTGTCAACTGTCAGACTTTTCTGGAAATTGCCCTCAGCTAAAGTAATCTCCCTGCAAGGGGAACCTGATCCAATAAGTGGTTGATGTGAGCATATAGAGGCCTGGCCTACTAGCCACAATGGGAGACAACTCTGAAGGGTCATCACAGCTTCAGATCACCCTGTAAGGTCAACTGATGTCTTTGTTAAGACCACATCACAGCTCAACTGCTCCCTCTGCTCCATTTGTCCCTTTTCTCCCCTTCCCTTCCCTTCTCTTCCCTCCTTTCCTCTTCCCTTCCCTTCTCTTCCTTTCCACAGATGCTGATCCCAGGAACATTCCCTCATCAACTTCCTGTATCCTATTTTCCTGATCTGCTTCTCAGAGAAGCCACCCTGCAGCAGTGAGACAAATATTTACAAGGGCAGATATGTTCTGTTTAGCCAATAGTTTAAAATTTATAGATTTCACATGCAGATTTAAATTTCTTTAAGATTGAAGATCTGGCAGTTCTGTACTCCTTTCCACACACTGATACCTATCAGCTCGAGGTGAATGCTGGCTGCCCTTTGGGCAGAACTTGTATTCTTTGATTAGCCACAATGTTTGCTCTTCCCTATTCTTTTCTACACAGGGTTGGCTTCCATTTAGTTATGTCACCTGCCTGCTTATAGTCATTTGGGTTTCTAATATAAAACCGCTTGGAAATGCTGAGTTGTTTAGGCATTAGAGAACACTGACTCTTGTCTCAAAGATGAAGTTGTTCCTTTCTGAAGCAATCTTTGGTGCTTGTTCAGAATCGAGAGAGCAGTGAGTTATCTTCTCTCCAGCCCATGCCCATCCCAGCCCTTCCCCATTGGGGCCTAAACCATATTTCTGAATTCTGGAACCACTGAACCCTCTGTTAAATGCCTGCTTGAGAACATGTCCCTGAGCTGCTGAATCTTCAGTTAAGTGCAGTCAGTTTCACCCTTGGGCTGAATCAAAACACATATTTTTGGATTCAGATCTCTACCTGTATAGCATAACAGCTCACTTCCACATGAAGGAGTTGCCTAGGGGCTCAGAATAGGAAGTCAACCCCCCAAGTGTAGGCTGCAAACCCAGTTTATATTTTCCAGGTTTCCCGTCCGACTCCAGGAAGGTATCTTGGCTGCTCATGTTGTTTTTTGTTTATTCCCTCCTGTTTCCTGTACTCAGCTATAGCAAATGTTCCTCGGTCACAGGGCCTCATCAAGCAATGGATCCTTGGCTATTTGGAGAAAGAAATGGCAGAGGCTTATGCCTGAGGGCCCAGTCACAGGTTTCATTGAACAAATTCCTCAAGGAGCCAAGGAATGAGAAATAGACGCCTCTAGCACCTAACTGATATGTCAAGGAATGAGTACTTCTTTGTTGGACTGGTCACCTCTCCACACTGATCCTAAAGAGACCCTAGATTTCTGACCTCAGAAGGTCTAGAATCAAACACTGACCTGACACTGAATAGCGTGCCTGTCAGCTTTGCAGGGTCAGGCACTAAGTTTTCACTGAGGCAGCAAAATAGAGCAAGACTGTTAGATTTTCCAAATTCATTTCAAATTTTATAACCTTGGAACTGACATCCTGAAAAACCCTCTGAACCTTAGTTGCCTCATCTCTAAAATGGGTAAGTAGAAGAGCTGAGTGGATAAGCTGACAAAGACATTTGGGAACAGGTCTTCTGACACAGAAAGATGAGCTGATTCATTCAGAGGAAGTTGCCAGTGTACTTCATTAACACATAGAGTGATTAGAATAGGTTTTGCAGTCCCTGTAGAAGTGAACAGAAGGAAAATGGAGGACCCTTGCCCAAACCAGCTCCCAGTCAAATCCTGATCTTGCCTCCCTTGCTGTCCTGCTGTAATCATGTACCAGAATGACTTTCTGGACTTAGAGTACAGTATGCCAAGTATCGTCCAAAAAAGGTGTACATAACTGATTAATACATATTTTAACAAGTAACCAAGTCATGTTTTCATTACCTCATAGTCACAAATAATTTTAAATGACCTCCAAAATCCCCAAGGCATTGCTGACAACAGAAATGAATACATATGGTGTTACTGACATTTGACTAGTTTGTACATTTCATGGGGATACTCTATAGTAAGAGAGAAAGTAATGCATAAAGAGGTGCTAGTTAGCAGAATGGTAGTTCGGTTGTAATGAGGATTTTAAGCAAATGCCACTGTGGAAAAAATTATTATAAACACCCACCAATCTTTGGCTCAGCCTTGACTAAAATTAAGGTTAGAGTCAGGAGCCACTTACTTTTTCCTGGAAACCACCTATAGGAGTACTTTAAGGAACCAATATTACAAGTGACTTCAGGAATACAATGTACAAAATTAGCAATTTGTCTTCATTTAGAAATAGAAGAGGAAAAGGCTGATGAATATTTATATATTTACTGTGGAATTTAAGTTGAATCTATACTTATTCTGTATTTTGTCACCATAGTTGTTTCACTCTATGTCTCCAGATTAAAAAATTGCAGGGAACTTTTTGTAATATTGAAAGTCCATAGGTCAAAGGTTTCCCCACCTATAATCTTGGGAATGCTAAAATTTCTCAAAAGAAACTAAACTATCAGGAAGTTTGTTGTAGAAGAATCCTGCTCAGATAAAAATAGAAACTATGTTTGCCATAGAAGGTCGATTTTGACTCAACTCTGTGATGACTGTTTTGCTGACTATGACATTATTAATTGAGTTCTCATTAACTAGTATAAAAAGATGATATAACTCTTAGAAGTATGGACAAAGCTACAAGGTTCTCTTTCATATTACATTGTTTTTCAAGTAAAATAGGAAATAGAACACAAAGTGGGCTCTCTATTTTCCGTAACAACACCAATGACAGAGCAAAGTATCTGAGATAGCCAATCACCTATCAACAGGGACAAAGTGGGGAATTGCCTGCACTCCTTCCCTGCCAAAACTCCTGTAGTCATTGGGGCACCCTCAAGCTAACACCGCTAGAATATAGCGAAAATGTAAACATAAGTCTGTGTTCCTAGCAGAGTTGGAGTCCATTTCTGAGCTCTGTGATGGGTAGCCTTGGCCAGCCCTGGGCTCTGTAGCTGTCTGTCAACTGCCAGCAGGATTCTCTTTCTCCAGTGGTACAGATCGATGCTTCACTAATGGATGCTGTAACGGGTATCAGGAAACCTGCTTGAGTGGTCCTGAGCCCCTTTGCTTTCCTCTGCTACTTGCCAGGAATCCATTGTCACCCTGATAGAGCAAAGCTTAGAGTACACAGAGCCCACCATGGAGCTCAGAATGGAATGCAACTCTGCTGGTAACACAGACCTGTGTTTTTATTCTAGTTTTGCCCTGTATTAGCTGTGGTGACCCTCAACAAGTTCTTTTAAACTCAGTTTCTACCTCTGTAAAATGGGATTTATATATTTAGCTTGTATGGTATGAAAATTAAGTGAAATAATGAAAAATACCTGAAATTTTGTGAATGCTCCAAGAAACTGTACCAATTCATCAAAGTAATTTAAAAATTGCATGATATTGCTTGGGACAGGGGCCACATAGGTACAAAGTGTTATTGATTGAGCGCAATCAATATGAAAGCCAAAAGAGCGAATCTCCAGAAATTCTGTCGGTATGTATTTTTGCACATTTTTAGGAGAAAGGGTCTCTAATTTTCTTCATTTTCTCAAAATGGTGTATGACCCCCCAGAAAGTCATGCATTCTTACCACTGATACCATATTGCCTTCTAATCCTTAACTCCAGCCAGACCACTCCGCTCAGCTTCAGAATCATACATGCAACTGCATATGGGCTGACTCCATCTGAGAGATCCACCTCAACCCCAGTGTGGTGGACCCTGTGTTGCACTGCCAGATCCCCCTTTGGGAATAAAAGGCTTACGACTCCAGCTTCTGCAAGTGTCACTGGCAGAATGTCCTCATTGTCAGGCACTTTGGAGGACTGCCTCAGCTAAAGAAAACTGCCTTGCCAAGGTGACGCTGTCTTGTAGAGGTAGTCCACATCCAATGACACCAACAAGGGTGCGTAAAGGTCTGGTCCACGTACCCCAACTTCAGGACAGGGCTAAAGGTCCATCCATTCTTCAGAACTCCCTATGGGGTCAGCTGAGGTTTTCATAATGGCTGCATTCTCCCTCTACCCAATTCTGCTTCCTTCCCTTCTCTTCCATTGATACTGATCCCAAGAGCACTCACTAATAGAAGCACCCTTCTGCATGTTCATTTCTGTCTTATGGTCTGCTTCTTGGGGAACCTGTGATCCTCACATGCTTAAAATAGATTCCTGAACCTTTGCCTGCATCTTCTCTAGTGCTCTGCAGCTCAGTTGGCCACATCTCCACTTCTCGTCATCCTAACCAAAAACCTGGATGCTTTCGCACTGTCTGTTCCCTCTGCCTGGATCAGCCTCAGCCACAGGTTCTCATAGTTGGCGTCTTCTTGTCATTCAGGTCTCATCTCAAATGTCACCTCCTCAGGAGGGCTTTTCTAATCACCCAATTCAAATGCTTCCCCAGACATTTTATCCCATTTCCCTATTTTATTTTCTTTATAGCATTTATCACTGTATGATATTAATTTGTTTGTTATTTTCATACTCCTCCTTTAGAGTGTAAGCCCAATGATGGGAGAGATCCTGACTGCCATTTTTGCCACTCCATACCCAATGCCTAGTGCAATGTCTGGCACATGGTAGCATTACACACATATTGGTTAAATTAAATACTGCATTGTTGCTTGACTACTACCCTCTCTCTCAGCCCTATATTCAATCAATCAAACAATCAACAAGTCTCATCAATTTCACCTGATGAATATTTCTCTAATTTTTCTCATTTTCTCTAACATGCATCACCAGAGCCTTAGTCCAAGCCACTCTGCTACAGCCTCCTGCTTTCCCTGCCTGAGTCTTGTTCCCTTCTAATCCTCATTTCAAAGGACCACCAGAGAAAGGTATTTACAGTACAAATCTGACCATGTCACTTGCCTGTATATGAGTTTCCAATTATTACCCAATACTCTGAGGTCAAAGTCCTCCAAGATTCTTAATATGGTGTACAAGGCTCCCTACAACTGGCCTCTCCTCATCTCTATAACTTCATCTCTTTTCATTCCTAACTTGCACTTTATGTCCCAGTAACCCTAGGAACCAGGAGTTCCTCTCTCACATCATGTTGTTTCTTGCCTCCAAGCTTTTGCCCATGTCAGAGTCTTTACCTGAAAAGATCCTTTCTCTGCATAGGAAACTCCAAACAATCCTTTAAAGAGTCAGGCAATGCATTCTCTCTCCCAGAAAGCTTTCTCTGACACCCATTCAGTGGCCCCTGGTGCTTCCTACGGCTTGTGCTGACTTCCAGCATTGTACTTAAGGTTATAATTATGTTTTCTTGGCCATCTTCCTCAGGCTCCCTAAGGGTGGAGGCTTTGATTATTCACCATTGTATCCACATTGTCAGCACAGTGCCTACTATATAGAAGGCACTCACAAAACATATGTTGAATGATTGCCTTGGATGAATATACACATATACATACATACATGCACATACACACAACATTTAAAAAAAAACACTCCAATCAAACTTAAACCATACCTGACAGCAGAATCCTAAAAGATTAATGGGTTGGGGTGGTGGAAAGTTTTGAATGGACCCACTTGCATGTTAACAGGGTATCATTTAGGTTGACTATTTTCTTAGTTAAAAACATCTTGTTAACAAGTAAAAGATGCCATCTTAGTAAAAAAAAAATTTTTTTAAAGAGGGGCTGTATTAAAAATGTTCAAGTGCAAGTACCCCAGCAAGGCTAGAGTCAATATCTGTTGGCCATTCTTTCATCCTTTGAGATCTCACCATCATTCTCTTCTCTCTACTTCTCTATTTATATTAGCTACATTCTTCTTTCCATAAATTCTTGGTCCCCCAAGGTTTCTTCATTGTGATCACAGTGAGAGAATAAAACAAATATCTCTTGGTTCCAATTCCCAATTGGAAAGCATCTGATTGGCTATTCTTAGTCAGTTGTCACTCTACAATCCAATCACCTATGATGAAGAGATGAATGAATCATGTGACATAATCAGGGGTGTCAAGAGTCCACCCACGTGGATGCAGTAGCATTTCTGAAAAAAAAAGAAACTTTATGATGCAGAGAACCCAAACAGATGTCTAGCACACTGATTCTTACCCACTGTCCACACAAAAGGGGCAGGTAAGGGTGCCCAGAAACTCATAGATCATTACCAAGGAAAAGCAAAAATGAGAGCGCCAACCCAGTCAACCCTCAGATGGGATCTCTATATAAGAACTTGAGAGAATAGATTGAGATACATTTTGCAGACAATCCTTGAGAACTTCAATCTGCCAGTTTACCATATACTAGTAAGTATTCTCAGCGCAGGTATTTATAAGTCTCTCTCTCTCTCTCTGGCTTCCTGGTCTCTGACTCTAATGGTCTTTTTACACTAGCTTCATTCTTCTTTCAGATCTTCAAAGAGACCAGTTCCACGAGGCCAAAGAGACCCAGCCTCTCAGTCCCACTGCCACACCTTGTGAGGTAAGAGAAAACACATGGTTGGCCCACCTGTAGCCCCCCAGTTAGTGACACCATTAGCCTAGGTTTCTGACTTTTAATCCAAAGATCCATCATCCACTCTTAACTGCCTCATGCCATCCTAGAAAATTAGGGGTGTGGGGGGATCTGTGCCCTTTTCAAAGGTTCAATAATACTAAGCTCTCTCCCAAATGAAATTAAATTGTGCACAATATCAGAAAGAGATGGGTAAATGATGAACCAGGCACAATTATTATTCTGAGTTCCAAGACCTAACAACAAGGTATTGCAGAGAAAAGGGAAAAAGAATAAGGGGCACAGAAACCCAAGTTTTACCCATGTCTATTTTATTAACAAATTGGTTGACCTTGAAGAATTCATTTAATCTCTCCTCATCTCCTAAATAGAGAATAAATTATTTGCTTCCAGGCAATTTGGGCAGATGATCAAATGAGATCATGGAAATGCCCCTGTTTGAAGAAATGCATTCCAAAAACTATATGAAGGCTAGGCCATAGTGTTATTTTTCCATCATGTAACAAGCATATCCAGGACAGATACCCACTCAAAGGCCTATTTAACATTGTTGCTTTCCAAGTATGACCCTTCCTTTAAGTACCTCTCTGTTTTGCAGATTATGTATTTCTCCAGATGTATTTCTCCACTTTTCCAGGCTGATTTCATTTGTTCATTTCCTGTCCATATTTCTAATCTCTCTAAATTGCTCTGTACTATGTCTCTTTCCTCACTGGTATCTGTAATAACATCCTATTTACCCACATCAGCAGATATAATTATCATAATGGGTTTATAGCCTCTTTCTAAGCCATTAATAACAACGCAAAATGAAATGCATCAGAGGCTGATCTCTGCAGCATCCTCCTGGAACTTGCAGCATGCCATTTTTCATTCTGTAGGATTTTTCGGCCAGTTTTGGGGTCACTTTTTATGGTTCAGAAAACCTCCTAACTCAACCCCCAGACTATTTTTTTAATCATATGGGAACCAGGCCTTATTTATCCTGTTCATAATAAAATAATAATATAAAATAAATAAAGTAAAATAAAATAAATTAAAAATGCCAACACATGAAGCAGGGCACTTTAGCACCCTGAGAATAAATTAGTGGGTTTGTAATCCAAAGATCAACATGAGAGTGCTTGTTGTGATTTCATCTCTGTTTTGATCCAGTAATCAGGAAGATCTAAACTTCCTAAATGGAATTCCAAATCCTTGTGCTTCTTTCCAGTGGGTCCAAGACCTGCAGCCAAGTTCCTCCATAAATGTGAGGAATGTGATGCCTGAACTTTGAGGCTCACTACAAAGGAAACAACTTTTCTTTGTTGTTTTCCTCAGTAGCTTGGCTGACATTAGCCAAGTGTTTAGAAACACTTGGTAGTTTCTAAAGAGAAGGGAGTTTGAAGAAGAAAGAGAAAAACACAAAGACTAATCCATCGATGGATAAACTTGAGAAACGGTTTGATGACAAATTATTGCAAACACTTTTTTTTCTTCTTAGTTTGGAATAAAAGTTTTGTTTTGTTTTTGTAATTGAGCTCAGCATAGGGTACTTTGTTTTTCTCTAATCTCTAGAATATATCTCTTCACTTCTTGAGCATTTCTTATAGTAGACTTTTCCATCAGCAAATTGGCCTTTTGTAGTTAAATTTTTATTCTATTGGATTCTCTAAACAGCTGGAAATTCAGGTTTGAATAAGACCTTGGGGCCTTCTCTGAACTGCTACAGGAATCTCCAAATTTATTTTAAAATACACTTAAAATATTTTAAATATAATAACCTTAGAAATACTAAATTTTTGTTTTGAAGACAGAAGAAAGAAAAGCTTCAAATGTCTTAATACCCTAAATTAATTTCAGTGTTTGAAGAAAAATCTAATTCATATCCATTTATTTCATCTGTGAAAGAGGAAAAACATGAACTTTGGAGATAGAAATCCTTAGTTTCTAAATATTTGTTTCATGAAACAGGGAAATGTTCTAACCTTTTTGAGTTTGTTCCCTCTTCTATAAAATGGGGAATAATAATATACCTTTCATGTCCCATTGTTTGTATTAAATGTGCAAAATGGTGGCTCATTTAGTGCCTGGCATGCAGGAGATGATCAATAAATGCCAGCCCCTTCCCTTATACTCCCATACACATTATGACAGAATTGGCCATCTTTCATTAATACACGGGACTCATTTTCCCATAACACAATTACCAGGCAATTATGAACTCTTAAGACGAATGTTTTCTTTGCATGAATTTAATAACTATAACAGTAATGATACTATGTGCCAGGCAGCATTTAAGTGCTTTAATATGCATTATTTTATTGAACTCTCACAATAATCATATAAGGATGGTACTTTTATGATTCCCGTTTACAGAAAAGGATGTGGAAGTTGAGGGTGGTTAAATGACCTGCTTGTTGGCAGGTGGGTCCAGATTGGAACTTGAGCAGTGTGGAGGCAGAACCTCACCATTATTAACCATCTATACCATCTTCTATTACAACAAGGTTTACTGTGAATGGGAGGCAACAATCATATGGGGACTACATACAATAATGTATAGTAAAGCATGGTACATAGTTCCTGACACACAGTTAATCCTTTATAAATATTAGAAATTTGGCAAAAGAATGAGTTTTTTGTAATGTAATGTAATGTAATAGATATCCCTTTATTTTTCCTTCATTTTTTACACATCTTTATTGAGATATAACTCACATATCAAAAAATTCACCCATTTAAAGTGTACAATTCAATGTGGGGCTTTTTTTAGTGTATTCACAGGTTATACAATCATCACTACAGTCTAAGTATAGAATATTTTCATTACCCAAAAAGTCATTTACTTTTTAAAATCTGGATTTTCATAGATTAGCTTTTCTTAAAGAAAGGGATATCTATGTATCAAAAATGGCACTTCTCTCCTACATTGCTGATGGAAATGTAAAATGGTACAGTCACTCTAAAAAATAGTTTGGCAATTTCTTATACGAGAAAACATGCAATCACTATATAACCTAGCAACTGTATTCTTGGGCATTTATCCCAGGGGAAATGAAAACTTACATTCCCCCAAAAAAACCTGTACATGAATATTCATAGCATGTTTATTCATAATAGCCAAAAAACTGGAAACAACCCACATGTCCTTCAATAGGTGAATGGATAAACAAACTGGTACATCCACACAAGGCAGTGCTACTCAGCACTGAAAATAAATTATTGATACAAGCAATAACTTGGATGGATCTTAAGGGCATTATATTTAGTGAAAAAATAAATTTCAAAGTTTACATACTGGGTGATTCCATTTATATAACATCCTTCAAATGAAAAAAAACAAAGGAGATGGAAAACAGATTAGTGGTTGCCAGGGAACAAGGACAGGGTAGTACAACAATGAAGTGGGGGCATGAACAGTTCTGTATCTCGAATGTACTTTTAAAGATGCCACCATTGGGGAAAGCTGAGTGAAGTGTTCTTCACAGTATACTCTATCTACTATTTTTGTAACTTTCTCTGGGTCTATAATAATTTTGAAACAAATATATATTTTTTTAAATGGCATTTCATAAGCAAAGACAAGACAAGTTGTACAAAAGGTACTCAGACCTAAAAGCTAGCATGTATAGAGAGATTTTTAGACCATTCCTGGCATTGACACGACTTGGATCATCATTGCTAAAGACATAATAGAAAGATCAAAATCACAAAACAAATTGCTCAAAATGGAAAAGTGTTCCCGGGAATGGAAAGAACTTCTTGAAAGAATGGATAAAAGCAGAGCTTCAAAACTAGTTTACAAATACAAGCTAAACTAAAGAAGAAATACAAGACATTTTAGGAAAGGTGGAAAGATCAAAGTAATTATATATATATAATTCATCCCCCATAAAGGATTGTTTTTAACATTTGATCATAATGAGGAAGATGATTCAAACTCTAAAAAACATTCAAAGTTTTTGGAGGGGAGAATTATAAGGAAAAAGTTCTGAAGCTAACTTATTTGGGCTGAGGGCATGGAAACAAAATAGGAAAAAAGGAATACATACTCAGAAATTAATGTATGATTTTATATTGCTTCTATGTATAAAACAGTAATAATTATAATGCAAGGCATAAAGTTTAAGTGCTATGAACCCAGGAACTTTTCTAAGTGCTTTCCATGTATCAAGTTATTTAGTTCTCACAACAACTGCCAAGGTTGGTATTATTACGGTCCCCTTTTTACAAAAGAAAAAACTGAAGCACAATGATTTTAAATTACCTGACCATTTCATAAAGCAAGTAAATGGGGGAGCTAGAGTCAGAATTGATATAGATACAAATGGCCATAAACCCCATTTTACAATTCAAAATTAAATTAAGTATGTGAATTAATCTGCAATTTTAGAATAGAAAAATCAAGCCCTAATAACAACTAGTCCCTCAACCACCTAATTAAAAGAAGAAACAAATTGACTTTATTTGAATTAATATAAACTTTCAGTTATCAAGGGTCTGATCACACATAAGGCTTAGAGAACAATTTTTATGACTATAAAATAATTGATTTTCATGATGTTGAGTACAGAGCAATATGGTAAGTTAAATTATCTGGCTTTCTAACACAAAATACTTGCATGCAAATTTAGGGCAAAAACAAGGGAAATGAAAACAGAAGTCTGCAGGTGAGCTGACCTTAGGCTGCCTTATGAGAATTCACCCATTTTGGTAACTAAGGGTTTGGGTGTTTTGTTTGTTTGTTTTTTAAAGCACTTTTATTGAGATATATTTACATACCATTCATTCCATCCAAAGTGCACAGTCAATGGCTTTTAGTATAATCACAGTGTTGTGCATTCATCACCACACACACACGCAAAATGCACTATTTTATTTTTAGGAGGTACCGGGGATTGAACATGGGACCCCTACACACAAAGAAGGAGCTCAAACGCTGAGCTACACCTGCTCCCGGGTTTGGGTTTTAAAGCTCCGGAAGACAAGAGATGAAGCTCTTAGGTCCACACCAGTGAGAGGGGAATGGGAACAGAGACCCCATGTAAAGTCTGGTCTTTCAGTGAAAAACCACTGAAACCACTTTTTCAGTGAAAAAGTAACCATCGTCAATACAGGGAGCTGACTTACAGCTTGTTTGCCTCAGTCCATGTAGGGGTACTGTGTAGGGGAGTTTCCTCCGAGAATTTGTAACAAAGGGCCAAAATTCATACGGGTTTGGATTTCATTTTAAATCATCAGAAATATTAACATTAAGAAAGCGTCAGGGCAAAGATACTGCTGGGTGTCTGGCATAAACAAAAGCATTCAAAAGAGACACTCTGGACCCAGGTTCATTAGATTCTTCCAGTAAAAGCACTAGCTAACATGAGTTCACAATTAAAGATTACAAACACATAAAAAATTATCTTACAATAAATATACTCAATCCACTTAAAACTTCATATAATAAAATAATTGGATAGATAAAATCAGTGTGTTTAAAATGATGACATTTCCAGTACAAATAATTTTTTTAAGTAGGGGAAAAGAAAAGGACACTATCAAAATAGAAAACGCAGATTGTGAAATGAGGATGGGGGCCAAATATATCTTCTATAAATGAAAAGAGTTAAACAATGAAATTAAACACTCAATGGATGGTTAAACAGCAGATTGAACACTTCTAAAGAGAGAATTAATGATCTGGAATGTAAATATGAGCAAATAACCCATATTGTGGCAAAGAATGAAAAGAAATGGAAGATATAACAGTAGAACGAGAGACCTAGACATTAGTGAGATGGTCACCATAAAATTAAGGGGTGTTCCAGAGAAGAAAGGAGAGGGAATGGAGAGAGGCAATACTCATGGAGAGAATGGCTGAGATAGTTTCAGAATTGTTAAAAGACACAACTCCTCAGATTCAGGAAGTACTTTGAGTCTAGAGAAAGAAAAATAAAAATAAAAATAAATTCACGGAGACTTCCGGGAAGATGGCTGACTAGTAACACACAGGAATTTCTTCTCCAGAAAAATAGCTAGAGAACAGGCTGAAAAAGACCCAAAATAGATCTTGTAGAGTTTAGGACAGCAGGGGAAAACTGCACACCACCCAGAGGAGAGAGGGACAAAAGAGAGAAATCGCGACGACAGAACCAGAACCGTGAGTTTTAATCAGCAGCGGTGGCTGCTGCCGGCACCCTCCCCCACACTCTTTAGAATTCTTGGGCCTCTGGGCCTGCGACTACAGACAAAGGGGGCTCCAGGGATCTACCACTCCCAGAAAGGGGAGAGAGAGGGACACAGCCTTAGGCTGACTCAGGTTCTGACCGGCAAATTTGGGCTGCAGAGCCCCACAGACCCTTCCACACGGCAGTTTGCCCTGGGAGCCTAGGAAGGACTGGAGAAATCTGACCCTCGCAATCTCCCTCACTTCTAGCCTGGACTAATTGTTGAGGACTCCACAGGAGAGGGCAGAGAGAGCATGGGGCTGACCCAGCTTTTGACTCCCAGGTTTGGTCTGCCCTGTCCCGAGAGCCAGTCCAGGCTGGGTGGGGCTGTGCCATTGTTTGCCTTGGAGCCTGCAAGGGGCTAAAGATATACAAACCTCCCAATCTCCTCCCCTACTAACAGGGACTGATTGTCGAGGATTCAGAAGGGAAATATTTCCCAGCTGGGAAAAGGGAGGGGGCTGCCAGAGAAGACTGGAGAACTGTCTCCGAAAGTTTAAATTACAAGACTCTTAGCCCCCAGACAGGAAGCTCTATCACATTGATCTGGTCTGTGTCACAACAAATACAGTCCAACCAGGCATTGAATTGAGAGCTGCCAACGAGCGCCATCTCCTGGCAGACCAA
>JAQZBX010016176.1:0-36762 GCA_029593785.1 Cabassous unicinctus | reverse complement strand
GTGGGGATAGCCCCAGAGATGGATGCCTTATTAGTGGGCTCCTCTTTGAAATCTGTGCTCCTGAGAGTGACAGAGTCAGACTCAAATAAGTCCTCCCTGCACATGGTCCCTTAGTCCCTTCTATTCAAACCTATATGTGATGCTTGAGTTTTTAAGTGTACCTCCAGAGACTGGAGCCTCTGGCCTACCTATGTGACAGTTGTGCCTGCAATCTCGGTGCAGCTCCAACCCCTATCCTATAGCTCAATGGACTCATCCAAGTCACCTGGCGAGGAGACGACTATGGGCAATGGCCATCCCAGGGAATGGAGGGGGTCTGCAGCTGCAGGCAGGATAATCCCATTCACTGTATCCATGGAATATAAACCTTCTCTCACTTGGAGATGGAGTGGACATCACCATCCCAAAACCCCCAGGATTGGGGGAAGAGCTATGGACTAGAATGGACTTGGTGGTGTTCTGTCGTATATTGTGATTCAAGCAATGGAAGAAATTGTAACAGTGAGGTGGAGACAGTGGCCACTGGACATTTTCGGGACAGGGAGGGGAGAGGCAGTCAAAATACAGGGTTTTTTTTGGGACTAAAATGCTGCAATGTTATTGACGCTCTTTATCCAATGAGGGGATACCCCATGACTATAAACTAGTAACTTCAAAATTAATGACTCCATACATATTCTTATGATCAACCCAGATGTCATTCTATTTGTTAGTGCTTCTTATGCTAGAATTGTTACTGGTACATTCCAAACAGCCTATATCACATACTGATTGAATAAGATAGCCATCCACAATTTTCTTCCACCAAAAAGGATGAACTCTGTGCTCTTATGCAACCTTGCTTTCTATCAGAAGGAAATTCTGTTAACATCTATAGCTGCGGTTCTTTTTCCATTGACCCTTTTACCAGTCAGGTGAAAACCACAGACCACTTCTCAGAAGGCAGCAGCAGATAGTTTTATGACAATCAACATCAGCATGACTTTAAATTATAATTTTGAATTCAATCTCAAAGACCCCCTGAAATCTTTCCCCTGGTTAAGAAACCCTGATCTATAGTGCTTTCAGCATGCTTTGGAATCAAAGAGGGTTCCTCACTTCTTCTGGTATGCCAGTTGAAAATTGTAGACCAGTAAATTTTCACCTTTCTACCAATTTCCTCCCATTACTGTTGCCATCATTAAGATACAGGCTTACACAAGAAGGACTGAGCCTGAATATTTTTAAAAATTCACTTGCATATTTTCATGTACAAACAGCCACTAGTAAAACAGCTTTAATTATAAACCTAAATTAATATTCTTAAATTAACTGAAGAACCTAGCCTTTCCTGGCCCAAAAGTTTACCTTTGAGCCTCTGTTAATTCATAGCATTCTTTCAGGAAACTCAATTCTCCCCATATGAAATTGTTCCTAGCAGGCCTATCTCTGAGAACAAATTGAGAACTGATCACTTATTGTCACACTATGACATGACCCAATTTGAAAATCCTTACTGCATTATACCAAAGAATATCTTCAACAAGTAAAAGACATTTTTCCTGTCCCATATGACAGCCACTCCATTAATCATAATCTGTCACCAGGCTAATGGGTTTACTGGAAATGACAGCACTAGATCCTCATTAAAAGGAACCCTGCCAAGTACTCCTAACCTTTGATAATGTAGCTTAATTACAGGGTGTTGAGCCATGGGTCCACATTACTCAACTAAAAAAAATTCCATCAGACTCCGGGACTAATTATGGAGACTTTAAAATCAAATGAGCCAAGAAGGGAAGTAGAAAATGTCACAAATTAGACTACTTATTCCCAAGGTGACAGATCAAGTCCTAATATGAACAAGTCCTCACATAATCTCTACCTTACTAATACTTACAAATGCATAAAATCTTTATATTTCCCTATGCATTGTCCTTGCACTGGCCTGAAAAGACAATGCCATTGTCTGCTTCTCCAAGGACAATTCAAAGGAAGGTAACCTTACAAATTGTTGGAATAGTCACCATAATCCCTGATCTATGCACATTGCAAGAGACCACATAGTTCTACCCAAAACAAATTTCTTTATCACAAATGCTTCAGTCTCTTTGGATCAGACAGAACCATTTGTTTCATATCAAATATGACTATTAGACCCAAGGTCTTCTTTACTCTGCTTTATGCTTTCTTGGATCTGTAACCATTTAACCAAAAATTAAGAATTAACAAAAGTTTATGATTACTGAATCATTATATAGATGCTTTTTTCCTTATTTTATAAGTATATTATAGCATAGCTCCAAGCTAATACCTGAAATTACTGAAACTGCCTTGGTCAACCTACCATTTTTTATGGTTGCTGCAAACAAGACTCACCCTTGTGTATACTTACTATTGTGATGGTTATTCCAGTCTGACTTTACCTTTTTTTATGGTCATTTCAAAATGAGTCTCACCCTTGTATATACTTATTATTGTGGTGTTTATTCTATTTAAACTTGCATTTGATTATGGTTATTTGAAAACTAGCTGGTATATATTTACTATTTTGATTTTAGCCATTCTACCTTCCTCTGTTTGAATCCATAAAAACCCTAAACTATTCACAATCAAGGAGACAGATTTTTGGGCCATTGCTAGACCAATGATCTCTTTGCTATCCTAGCAAATATACTTTCTCACTTGGAACTACAGTATCTCAGGAATTGGTCTTTAAAATGTATTGGAAGGAAAGAACCTGCTCTTGCTGAATATCAACCACAGTATAAATACAACTGTTTGAGAGAATTATAAAGATATCATAGAAGAGTTTGGAAAACTTACTATGATAGTCCAAATGCATCCACAAACTATAAGTTATCTTAACAATGCATGTCTACTTTCAGGTTCAAGGTACTGGATCTGCAAAAGATTATAGCACAATTAAATTTTGGTCAGCTTTTCACTTGAACTCTCAATAGCACAGACCCTTGGATGCTAAGGACAAATGATAGTATTCCTAGTAATGAATTTATAAACAACATCACCTTGACTGCAGTTGTATTGTTCTGTAAGGCAATATTTTTATTGTAGAAATTTTATCAAATATTTGTCTTGGCAGTAAATTACATTAATAGCTGATAAATGTCTGAGAAATGTGCACTTTGTTTCCTCACAGTCCCTTAGGAATTTATAATAAACCTGAAACTTCTCACTGGAATAGTTCCCTCAATCTACAGTCACAGGTAAAACAAGATTTACCCATGGAATTAATGATTCTGGGTTTGCCTCTTTGGGCAGATTGCTGCTACCTTGGCTTGGGGTTAACACAAATGAAAACAGGATTAGATATTTATCAATCACTGTAAGAGAAATTACTGAAACTACTGCTATAGCTATAGCTGCACAAGTCATCAGATTTAGTTAAACTTGTTTAAGACAATAGCATTGCCAAATTTGTCACTTAATTGCTGAAACAAGGAGGGATTTTTGCCATTGCCAACATCACCTGTTGTACCTGGGTACACACTTCTGGGGAAGTTGAGACACAATTGCATGAAATAATTAAATAGGCCACATGGTTTAAACAGGTAAGGCCATCCTCAAGGCCCTGATCTGATCATGTTGATTTCATTTGGGTGAGTATACTATGATGGAGTATACTATGATGTAGGCTGTTGGGTCTTTTATCACTCTAATACTCATTATAGTCTCCCTGGTATACTCTTTTCTCTCAAGGGTTTTGAATGTTGTGTCCCCAGCCACTTGTGATTTCTTTATGTTTGGGATCATTTGCCAGGCAAATGATTTCTTTATATCTGGGATGA
This sequence comes from Cabassous unicinctus, assembly GCA_029593785.1. NCBI lineage: Eukaryota > Metazoa > Chordata > Mammalia > Cingulata > Chlamyphoridae > Cabassous > Cabassous unicinctus. The sequence continues at coordinate 32,974 of JAQZBX010016176.1, read as the reverse complement.
CATCAAAATGATGATGGTGGAAAAAATGGCATCATGACCCTCTATGAACCCAACATGAAAATAACTTGCAAGTACTACTCCAAAACCTTAGGCATTAACTGAAAACGGGCTCAACACTTTACATTTTGATCACAACTCTTAATGGCTGAGAGCCAGATCAAACTGGGGGAAAATGTTAAATTAAGTAGGCCATAGATGGAGTCCTTCATGCTAAGCCCTACATCAGCAAACTGAAGCTTAACTTAGTTTCTAGCTCTTGTAAGTGCTCCTTTCCCCAGAACTCTTGAAACATAGCAAACTGCCATAGCATGCCAGGTTATTTCCTCTCCTTCTTCTCCAGGAATCTTGATCTGTTTTGTTTGTTTTTGTGCAGATATTTGTCCCCAGCTCCTATGATTTGTTTAAATCTCTTCCTCTTTCAGTGCCCTATTTTCCTTACACTTTTTATTTCTGGGAGTCTCCAGTCCAGCAGCAGTTCAGTTCAACCCTCACCCTCCATTTTTCTCTGTGAGGCTTTTCTGCAAAAAAAAATTCTTCCCTACTAGGTTATCTGCCTCTGATAATCAGACAGGGTCATTCCAGAAAGGTGAGACCCCCAGAAAAGTTCATTCTGCAGTTAATGTATTACACCAACAGTAACTGGATTGAGTGAGTACACCATGAAGCCATAGCCATTCTGCTTCGATTTTACTCCCCACCCCCATAAAATGTGGGCCCTTTTGTTTTCAGCATTCCACAGCAGCTTGTTTTCAGCACTGGGTCTCTGTGGGCTTCTGTCTCCATACCTGGATATGCATGGGGTTCTAACTCACTACTGTGAGTTCCTCTAAAATCTGTTTCCCCAGCGACAGGGATCTAGGTTGCTTACTGCCTCTGGAAAACTCCCCAGCTTTGCACAGGACCCATTGAGAGGGAAGGGAAGAGGACCGGCAGGTCCTGGATGGAAGTTTCCTACCTGATATTTTTCTCTTTCTTCAATTCAGCATTTGTGGAGTCCTCTAACATTATCCAGTGTATCAGGGGAGGATTTTTCAGGATACGGCTTCCGTCGCTGTGTTGATGATGTCACCCCTACACCCTTTAATTTTTTTTTAAAGAGGTACTGGACTGTGAACCGAGGACCTCCTACATGGGAAGGAGGAGCTCAACCACTTGGGCTACATCCACTCCCTCATTGATTTTGTCCTAACTATCTCAACTGCAAAAAATAAAATAATAGACAAAAGGCAGCATAAAATTTACGGAAGCATTAATCTAAAAAATACTGTCCCGTCACACTTATCTTATTTAATCCTAAAAACAAACTCAATACTTATTCTAGTGTTAAGAAAGATACATAAATGACTGCCCCTTCTCCCTCTGGCTCCTGCCGTGGGTGCGGGCTGGCGGGCGAGGAGGCGGGACACATAGGCGCTGCCATCAGCGCAGCCGCCACTCCTCCTGTTCCAGCCATCTCGGCCGCCCTCGCTTCTAGGGCTGAGTCCTCCCGCATCCCCGGCTGCGCCAGGTGCCTTCACTCTGCCTGGCCCGGTCCTCAGTCCACCGCCCCCTTAGTTGCCCCAAGCTTCTCCTCCTGCCGCGGAGATAACACCCTCCTGCCGGGAGAAGGCTCAGAAGCTGAAAGAACAGCACCAGCTCATTATGTCCAAGCTGCTGAGGGAGGAGGACAAGTACTGTGCTGAATGCGAGGCCAAAGGTGTCGCTGACGTCGCTGCCCTCAGCTGGGGCCTCCTACAGCCAGTGACCTTCCCGCCCTCACGGCCCAAGCGGATGCAGTAGGCTGTGTCCCACCGGCCCGGCCTTGATTGAGGGAGGGATGGCGGGCGCTGGGCTCATCGGACTCTCACCTCTGCAGGAAGCGGCAGGGAGGTCAGGTCCGTGGGCACCATCACTGGTTCCAGCCTCCCCTCCTCCCTGACAAAGGGGCAGAGCCGATTCATGTGTCTTGCTGCTTGGACTTACTTTAAGCTCGGACTCGCACTGGGCCGTGGCCCAAGCTGGGCTAGACACGGAACACGGCCAGGGCAGGGCTTAGGGTTAAAGGGTTGCTCACCTCCCATCTCTGCTCACTGTGGGTGGAGCCGCCCTTAGATCTAGTATCAGGTTTGGCCCTGCCCTGTAACCCTGTCCTTTGTCTCAGTGCTCAGATGCTTGGTTTTCCAGGGGAGCCCTATGGCCTGCTCTCCTGTCAGCTTCCAGAAAGGGAATGGTGGTCTTTTTTGGTAGGTTGGAATGTTATTGAATAAAATAATTGGTGAGGGATCAATGTTAGTAGTGGTAGTAGTAGTGCTAATCTTTTTATGTTTGAATATTAGCCAGAATGAAAAGAAATTCCATTACTTGATTCTCTTGGACGGTAGGCATATGCTACTGAAGATTTTAATAATTATATATTTTCTGACAAGCTAGATGGAAGGTGAAAATGTGGATATTGGGTTGTGTGTTTATTAATTGTTGAAGGTTCCTTTATAGGTCCAGAGATGGAAAAGACCAAATTTTAGTTTGTTCTGCGACAGCCTTTAAAATAAACTATTTTTAGGCCTTAAAAAAAGAAAGATACATAAATGATTAGAGACTGGTTAAATGTCATGACAAACATCTTCTTCTTAATGAAGAAAGTGAAGAAGAAATGTTTAATCATATTCATATTTCATAAAACTAAACCCATATTTTTTTTACCTTTAGAACCTTCTTTACCATTTCTACAAAAATATTACAATATTACTGGTAACTATAGTCTATAAATTATATTAGTTGTATTTTTCCTATTTATCACCAAATTTTTAGCATCTTGTAGTTGAAGAACATTCTTGTATTTATAGTAGTAACCACCATTCTCATGTACCACCAAAAGCACTATGTTACACAACACCTAGATTATCCTTATCCTGTCTTTCAATTAACATTAACCTCCCTAGACTACATCTTTCAACTACAATCCCAGGTTATAATTAAGCACTGTGTGTAATAGTCATTATAATGTGCTAATATCAACTCTATCCATTACAACATATTTATAATTGACCTTATTAAACATTCTACATACATTCAATATCATCTCCCCCTTCTTAACCATTATTCTGTCTCCTACTAACCTATACTTTATAGTGTTATTCCATAAGCTTACTAATCATTTTTAATCCATATCAGTGAGAATATAAAATATTCATCCTTTTGTTTCTGTCTTATTTCACTCAACATAACATCATCAAAGTTCATCCTTGTTGTCACATGCATCCTGATTTCATTTCTTCTTACACCTGAATAGTATTCCATACTTTGTAGATACCACATTTTCTTTATTCATTCATCAGTTGATTGACATTTAATCTGTTTCCATCTTTTAGCAATTGTCAGTAGTACCAGTATGAACACGGGTGTGCAAATATTTGTTAGCATCCTTGTTTTCAGGCCTTCTGTATAATTCCTAGTAGTAGAATCGCTGAATCATAAGGCAGTTCTATATTTACCTTCCTGAGGGACCACCAAATCATCCTGTGCAGAGGCAACCCCATTTACATTTCCACCAAAACTGAAGGAGTGTTGAAATTTCTCCACATATTCTTCAGCACCCATAATTTTCTGTTTTTATTTTTATTTGCCATTCTGTAAGGCATGATATATTATCTCATTGTAGTTTTGATTGGCATTTCCCTAATAGCTAGTAATGCTGAACATCTTTTCATGAGCTATTTTGGCCATTTGTATTTCCTCTTTGAAAAAATGTCTATTCAAGTCTTTTGCCCTTTTTAAAATTAGGTTTCTGTCTCTTTGTCATTGAGTTATGTGATCTCTTTATATAACAAGGGATATGTGGTTACTGAAGATTTTCTCCCATTCAATAGTCTGCATTTTCACCTTCTTAAGAAATTATTTGAAACAGAAAAGTGTTTCATTTTGAGGAAATTCCAAGTTCTATTTATCTCTTTTTCTTTCTTTGCCTGTGTTTTGGGTGTAAAGGCCAAGAAATCACCACCTACATCAAGATCTAAAAGTTGTTTCCCTACATTTTCTTCTAGGAGTTTTAGGGTTCTAGATTTTTACATCTAGGTTCTTGACCTATTTTGAGTTAATTTAAGTTAATGATGTGTGGGGTAGCGATCCTTTTCTTTCTTTGAGATATGGATATCCAGTTTTCCCAGCACCATTTGTTGAATTGGCTGTTCTAACTCAGCTAGGTTGGTTTCACAGCCTTGTCAAAAATCACTTGACCATAGATGTGAGGGTCTATTTTGGACTCTTGATTCAATCCCATCGATCAATCTATCTTCATACCAGTACATGCTGTTTATTACCACTTTGGTTAAGTAATATGCTTTAAAGTTGGGAAATGAGAATCCTTCAATGTCATTCTTCTTTTTTAAGAGACTTTTGGCTATGCAGAAGCCCATGTCCTTCAAGGTAAATTTGATAATAGGCTTTTACAATTTTACAAAGAAGGCTGTTTGAATTTGTATCAGGATTGCATTAAATCTATAGATCAGATTGTGTTTAATTGACATCTTAGTGATATTTAGTCTTCCAACACATGGACACAGAATGTCCTTCAATTTATTGAGGTCTTCCTTGGTTTCTTTTAACAACATTTTGTAGTTCTCTGAATACAAGCCCTTTATGTCCTTGGTTGGTTATTCCTAAATATTTGATTATTTTAGTCAATATTGTAAATGGATTTCTTTTCCTAACTTCCTCCTCAGTATGCTCATTAGATGTGTATAAAAACTCTATTGATTTTTTGCGTATTAATCTCATATTCTGCCACTTTGCTGAAGTTGTCTATTAGTTCTAGTAGTTTTACTGTGGATTTTCTTGGATTTTCTAAGATAGGATCATATTATCAGGGAATAATGAAAAGTTTACTTCTTCCTTTCCTATTTGGGTGCCTTTTATATCTTTTACATGCCTAATTGCTCTAGCTAGAACATCTAGCACAATATTGAATAACAGCAGACATAGTGGACATACTTCTTTTTATCCCAATCTCACTGGGAAAAATGGTCTTTCAGCATTCAGTACAATGTTAGTTATGGGTTTTTAATATGTGACCTTTATCATATTGCGAAACCTTTCTTCTATTGCTATGTTTCAGAAAACTTTTATCAAGAAGGGATGTTATATTTTGTCAAATGCTTTTTCTGGATCATTTGAGATAATGAAGTGATTGTTTTTCTTCAGTTTATTAATGTGTTATATTACATTGATTGATTTTCTTATGTTGAGCCATCCTTGCATACCTGTTATAAAACCCATATGATCAGGCAATGGATATTTCTTAACCAGTTGAGCACCTGCTTCCCACATGAGAGGTCCTGTGTTCACTTCCTGGTGACTCCTAAAAACAAAAACCAACAATAACCAAACAAATGAAAAAACTAACTCAGGGTCAACAAGGTGGCTCAGTGCTTGAGTGCTGACTTCCCACATACAAGGTCCTGGTTTCAATCCCTGGCACCAATACCTCAAAACAAAAAAACATATGATCATGGTGTATAATTTTAATGTGCTTTTGAATTTGGTTAAGAAGTATTTTCTTGAAGATTTCTGCATCTATATTCATTAGAGATATTGGTTTATAATTTTTTTTCATAATATTTCTATTTGGATTTAGTATTAAGGTGATGTTGACTTCAGAGACTGCATTTTGTACCATTCCTATCTTTTCAATTTTTTGGAAGAGGTAGAGCAAGATTGGTATTAGATCATCTTTGAATGATTGGTATAATTTACTGTGAAGCCATGAGGTCTTCAGTCTTTCATTTTGGGGAGGTTTCTGAGGGTTTTCATTTTTTAAATTGTGGTTGGCTTATTGAGGTCTTTGATTTCCTCTAGGGTCAGTGTGGGTTGTTGATGGGTTTCCACAATTCATCCATTTCATGAATATTGTCAAGTTTGTGGGCATACAGTTGTTAATAGTATTCTCTTTTGATTTTTTAATTTCTTCTGGGTCAGTGTTAATGTCCCCATCTCATTTCTCATTTTATTTATCTGCAGTGTTTCTCTTTTTTTGGTGTTTAAACTAGCTAAGAATTTTTCAATTTTGTTAATCTTCTCAAAGAACCAAATTTTTTTATGTTGGCCAAATCCAAGGTATTTTAAAAATTTATTGAATTATATCACTCATACATGAACATACATAAACAATGAATGTATAGAAATAGCTGTGAACTTACAAAACAAACATACATAACATCATACAGGGCTCTCATACCTTGCCCTACCACCTATACTGTGCATTATTGATAAACATTTTTAACTAATGATTAAAGAGCATCCTCAAAATATTACTACTAACCAAAGTATTTTCCCCCAACCCACCCTAATATTTTTATTATTATTTTTATATCATTTATACATGAATATACATAAAAATTATGTGATATAGTAAAAGATGTGAACTTACAAATAAAACATTCATAACATCGTACATGGGTCCCATACATCAATCCTCCACCAACACCTTGTGTTGTCATGAAATATTTGTTACAAATTATGAAAGAATATTGTCAAAATCTTACTGCTAATTATAGTCCTTATCTTACATTTGGTGTATTCTTCCCCCAATTCACCCTATTATAATTTTTTAAATATATTTTTATGACAGAAGTTGTAAATTTATGAAACAATCATGCACATGTGCAGAATTCCCAAACAATACCCCTCTATCAACACAACACACTGCGGTGGAATATTTGTTACAGATTATGAGATAATATCATCCAATTATTACCAGGCCCACAGCATAAATTTCACACATATTTTTCATACTCCTTCATTATCTACAAAGTACATTTTGCCATAGATGCAAGAGTATTACATTATTACTGTTAACCAGTCCATAGGTCACTACAGGTGTATTTTTCCTATGCTTCTGCACATTCCCACCACCATGCAATTGTGATGTACTTCTGCTCTAGCTCACAAAGGACACTCTTGCATCTGTACCATCAACCACAATTCTCATCCACCTTTGGGTTTACTGTGCTATTCAGTACCTAGATTATTCTGTAGCTTTCTGTCATTTGGCATCTGCATCCCTAGACTATCCTTTTCAGCCACATCCTCATTTATAAACCAGCTGTTACTCACTATAATGTGTTACCACCAACTCTGTACATTTTCACACTTTTACAATAAAGCTAATTAAACCTTCTATGTACACTAAATATCAGTAGTCCATCTCAGTCCTCCTCTTATCTCCTTGAAGAATCCACCACCTACCACCAGGTCTTGAAGATATTTTCCTATGTTATCTTCTAGAAGCTTTAGGGTTCTTGCTTTTATATTTAGGTTTTTTATTCATTTTGAGTTAATTTTTGTATAAGGTGTGAGATAGGGTGCCCTTTCCTTTTTTTTCTATGGATATGCAGTTTTCTCAGCACCATTTGTTGAATGGACTCTTCTGCTTGAGCTGGGTGGGTTTCACAGGCTAGTCAAAAATCATTTGACTATAGATGTGAGGGTCTGTTTTTTAACCATTAAATTGGTTCCGTTGGTCTATGTGTCTGCCTTTATGCCAGTACCATGCTGTTTTTGCCACTGTAGCTAAGTATTAAGACTTAAAGCCTGGAAATGAGAGAGTCCTCCAACTTTGCTTTTCCTTTTGAAGGTGTTTCGGGCTATTCAGGATACCTTACCTTTCCAAGAAATTTGAAAATCATGTTTTTCATTTATTTTAAAAATGCTGGTGGAATTTTAAATGAGATTGCATTGAATCTGTACATCAATTTAAGTAGAATTGACATCTTAATTATATTTAGACTTCCAATCTGTGAACATGGAATATTCTTCCAATTATTTAGGCCTTTTATTTATTTCTTGAACAATGAGTTGTAGTTTTTTGAATATAAATGCTTTACATCATTGGTTATGTTTATTCCTGAATATTTGGGTTTTATCTGCCATATTTTATTTTCACCACTCTTTTGACACTTTTAGTTACTTTTATCAAAATAATCTTCATTTCTCTATTCTCTTCCAGGACTCTCTTTCCTGTCTTTTCTTTTCAGGCTGTAGCACACCCTTTAGTAATTCCTGCAAAGCAGGTCTCTTGGTTTAAAACTCTCTCAATTTCTGTTTATATGTGAATATTCGAAACCTGTCCTCACTTATGAAAATATTGCCAGATATAAGATTCTTGGCTGGAAGTTTTTCTTTTGCATTATCTTAAATATATCATACCACTATCTTCCTACTTCCATGATTTCTGGTGAAAATCACCAATTAATCTTATTGGGTATCTTTTGTATGTTATGCATTGCTTTTCTTTGCTGCTCTCAGAATTCTCTCTGTCTTTGGTATTAGACATTCTGATTAGTATGTGTCTTGGAGTTGGTCTATTTGGATTTTTTCTGATGGCAGTACATCATGCTTCTTGGACATGGACATCTATGTCCTTTAATAGAGTTGGGAAATTTTCTTCCATTATTTCTTCAAATATTCCTTCTACCCCTTCTCTCTTCTCTTCTCCCTCTTGGACACCCATGACATGTATGTTTGCACATCTCTTGCTGTTGTTTAGTTCCCCGAGGCCTTTTTACATTTTTCCCATTTTTCTTTATCAGTTCTTTTCTATGTTCACTTTCAGAGGCCACTTCTTCAAGCTCACCAATCCTTTCTTCTGCCTTCTCAAATATGCTATTATATGATTCCAGTATATTTTTAATTTCATTTATTGCACCTTTCTTTCCCATAAGATCTGTTATTTTTCTATGTATGTTTTCAAACTCTTCTTTGTGCTCATCCAATGTCTTCTTAATATCCTTAATTTCTTTAGCTGTCTCATTGAATTTATTAAAGAGATTTGTTTGAATGTATATAATTAGTTCTCTCAACTCCTTTATGTCATCTGGAGCCTTACCTTGTTCCTTTAACTGAGCCATATCTTTCTGATTCTTGGTGTGGATTGTAATTTTTTGTTGTTGTCCTGGCATCTGGCTTACTAGAGTATTTATTCTGGGAGGAGTTTTTCTCTTTTTTTTAGGGCTTCCTGCCTTTTCTTCCATGCTGGTTGTGTAGTAGGAGCCAAGGATATAGTTGGTGTTATAAGCTGTGGAGGCTCAACCTGCCCTCATTGCCCCAAGGACCAATGAAGCTTCTCCCAACTTTCTCTTTTGCCAGGGATAGGGAAAGAGTCACATTTGTGGAATAATCCAACTCATGCAGGCCTAGACTGTAATTGCCCAGAGAGACTGATGAAGATTCATGTCCCTTTCTCCCCTGCCTGGGCATGGATGGAGCTGCAGGTGTGGGCAGCAATCTATGCAGTTCAGGTCCAAGATGACCACAGCTGCCCCAGTAGACTTCTGATTATTCAGTCTGTTCCAACCAAATGTACCTGCAATTACCTGGATAGGCTGGTGCAGGACCCACCAGCTTCCTCCCTGCTAGAGGTGGGACTGAACCCTAGGCTAAGGCTGTAGGCCAATCAGGGTGAAAGAAACCAGCCTCTACCATCACTGTGATTTTCAGTCAGCCCAACTTCCCCTCATGTTGGTGTTGGAGTCAAAATGGCAACTACCAGCCTCCTTCTGACTTGGACAGTCTCAAACTTTAACTGTTGTTAGGGTTATACTTTAACCAGCTGAATTTACTAATCACTAGCTGAAATCGGTGGCCAACCATCTCTTCCTACCCTCTTTTTGGGAAATGGAGCTTCCAATTCCTGCCACAGAATAGCTCCTGGGATGGCTTGCACTGCCAAAATAGAATGATCACTGGCCTCTGTGGCTTGGCCTGTAGTTTCTCACAGAGGCTGGTTCAACTTCCCCCATGTTTTTTTCTGTGTGAGGTGGGACTGGGGCTTTGGCTAGGGTGGCAATCTGATGTAGATGGAAAGAAGCTGGTCCCTACCAGCACTGTGATTTTCAGTCATCCCTGCTTCCCCTTGTGTCAGGTGCAGAGTTAAGATGATGGCTACCAGCCTCTTTCAAATTTTAACTGTTCTTAGGATTATAAGATTAATTTACTTATCAGTAGCTGAAGTTGATGCCCAACTGTCTCTTCCTCTCCCACTTTTGGGAAGTGGAGCTTCCAATTCCAGGTGCAGAACAGCTCCCAAGGCAGATTGTGCCTCCAGTGAGGATGTGCACTGGCCTTCATGGAATGGAGTGATCAACTTATGAATCTTCTCTGCAGATGGGCAGTCTCCTCCTTCCATTCTTAAAGGATGTTGCAAGATGCATTCTGGTATCCTGGAGCACCCAAACCAGTGCTCTAGATAGCTCTGGATGGTCATCAACTATCCCAAAGTAGGAGCTGATTCTAGGTGGTCTTTACTCTGCCATAATCTTTTTGGTTGTCTCAAGAGCCAACTTTTGATTCTGTTGATTTTCTCTCTTGTCTATTTTTATTACCTATTTTATTTATTCCTGCTCTAATCTTCAGTGTTTCAATTTTTCTGCTTGCTTTTGTGATGGTTTACAACTTTTTTTCTAGTTCCTCAGGTGTGCAGTTAGCTCTTTGTTTTTAGCTCTTCTTTTTTAAAGTAAGCACTGAAGGCTAAAATTTCATTCTTAGCACTGCCATGAATTTTTTAGTAGGTACAGGTAATTGAACCAAGGATCTCATACATTGGAAGCAGATGCTTAACCACTTGAGCTACATCTGCTCCATGGTCATAAGTTTTTATATGTTGTATCTTTGTTTTCATTCTTATTGAGGTATTTACTGATTTTGCTTGCAATTTCTTCTTTGAGTCACTGATTATTTAAGAGTGTATTGTTTAATCTACATATATTTATAAATTTCTCCTTTTTACCTGTTATTAATTTCCAAGTTAATACCATTATCATCAGAGTGCTTTCTTTAAACTCAATGATTTAAATTTATTGAGATCTGACTTATGTCCACACAAAAGTTCTATCCTGGAGAAAGGTTAATGAGAACTTAAGAAGAATGTATACTTTGTTTTGGGGTAAAATGTTCTAATAAATGTATGTTTGGTCTATTTCATTTATCATATTATTCAAACTCTGTATCATTATGTATCCTCTGACCAGGTGTTCTATCCGATGCTGAGAGTAGTGTGTTGAAGTCTCCAACATTTATTGTAGAGACATCAATTTCTCCCTCCAATTTTGCCAGTGTTAGCCTCAAGTATTTTGGGGCACCTAAGTTAGGTGCATAAATATTTATTATTTTTATTTCATCTTGGTGACTTGTCCCATTTATTAATATATAGTGACCTTCTTTATTCATTATAACAGTTTTGCATTTAAAATCTATCTTGTCTGATATTAGTATTACTACTTCAGATCTTCTTTGATTACTCTTTGCATGGAAAACTTTTTGCAAACTTTCCCTTCCAGAATGATTTTATCCTTGGATCTAAAGTGACTCTCAGATTTCTGGGAAAATGGCATTGAGGTAGGTAGGTAGGGCTCAACTCTCTCACAGAAAGGAGCAAAGAATGGGTGGGGATCTGTTCAGGGAACTTGCTTTGGGTATATATAGAACCAGATGTGCTCTGCATCATCCAGGAAGTAATGGGACAGATAAAGAACATCAAGGAAAATCATAAGTTGCTCACCCTTGTGGCTGGAAACAATAACTGTGCCCTTCCCTCTGGACAAGTGGCCTTGGTGAAGCCCCTGGCTCACTGTTGCCAACAGAGTAAGAGGGAGCATTCACTGAGAGAAAAGGGGATCTGACAGAGAGTGTGGTCTTTGCCATGAATTTGGCAAGCTGAGCCCCCTTTGAGTTGTGGAAGGGATCCCAAATTGACAAGGAGAGGGGAAGCAGTATCTTTCAGGCAGGCTATCACTCCCAGCCACCAGGGAGAGAGAGGAATGAGATTAGAGAGGGGGCAGAGATGGACACCTAATCAGCAGGGCTCTAAACTGTTAGAAGTCTATCCCACCTGAGGGAATGGGGGTAGGTACAGCCAGATAAGTTTTGAAGCCTAGTTGACCTGTGGAGCCAGTTTAGTTTAGTGGAGGAATTCCTTCCTTTTGTATATGAGGTTGTTGGTTTGATTCCCAGGTCTACTTAGAGAAGTGACCCAGAGAGTGATTCATCAAGTTATTTATCAGGTAACCAGCTGATACTTTGTTTTGTATTAGGTTTTCTTGGATCTGTTATTTTTTGTTTTTTAAAAGTTCCTTTTTTCTTCCCATTATTTTATTTTACTCAATAATACTCAATGAATTACCTGCAAAGGGCAGGATGCAGAATAATTGATTGATGAAAACTGGCAGCCTGAGAAGCTCCTTAGGGGCCTAAGAGGGAAGGCTGGTTTTTCTGGGTTCTTTTCTGTGCGTGTGTCCTGCTTGTTGTGTTTCCCCTTTCTTTGTTTCCTTTTTTCTTTTATCTACTTTTTCAATCTACTTTATTTCTTCCCTTTCCTCCCTTTCTTTATGTTCTGTTTTTTGTTCTTATTTCATTTCACCTCTTCTTGTTTGGCCTTCAATTTTTTAAAATTTCTCTCTCTCTTTTTTACTTATGACTTCTTATTCATGTTAACTATTTATTTTCCTAATCTTATATTGCTTCCTCTTCTATCTTTGTTTTGTTTTTAATATTTTTTCATCTTCTTTATGTCTTCCCTTTTCTCTGGCAGTAATATTTATTTTTCAATGGAACACATACAACAGCAATGAAATAGAATAAGAGGAACCAAATGTCAGAGAGAAACCTTACCACACACACACACAAACAACAATATGAAACCCAAGAGTATAAAGAGAAGCTAACCAACTGAACAAGCCCATCAAGACAAACAGATGCCTAGACACCAAAAAACTACAAGACATACTAAGAAACAAGAAGATATGGGCCAGGCTAATGAGCCAACTAAAACAAAGAAGGAGATGCAGAATGTGGAACAACTAATCAGAGATAATCAAAATCATGAATCAGCTTAATGAAGTGAAGGAAGAGATTAAGGATATAAAGAAGACACTGGGGAAACATACTGAAGAAATTGTAAGCATACCTAAAAATATAAGAGATAGGATGGTGATGAATGGCACAATGCAAGAAATAAAAAAAACCACTGGAAGCACATAATATCAGATTTGAACAGATAGAGGAAAGAATCAGTGATGTGGAATACAGTACATCTGAAATCAACAGATAGATAAAAAGATAGAAAAATTCCAGCAGGGACTTAGGAATGTGAATGAGAACACAAAATGCACAAACCTATGCATTATAGGCATCCCAGATGGAAAAGATAAGGGAAACAGGGCAGAAGGAATGTTGGAGAAAATAATGACTGAAAATTTCCCAACTTTTCTGAGGAACTTGGATAAACATGTCCTGGAAGTGCAGTGCACACCAAACAGTATAAATCCTAATTCGCCTACCCCAAGACACATACTTATCAAATTTTCCAATGCTCAATACAAAAAGAAAATACTGAAAGCAACAAGAGAAAAGGGATCCATCACATAAAAGGAAAGCTCAATATGATTAAGAGCTATTTTCTCATCTGAAACCATGGGGTAAGAAGGCAGTGGTATGACATAGTTAAGGCACTAAAAGAAAAATCTGTCAGCCAATAATTCTTTATCCAGCACAGCTAGCATTCAAAGATGAGGGAGAGTTCAAATTATTCACAGATAAACAGAAATTAAGAGTTGTCAAGAACCTGCCCTCCAAGAACTACTAAAGGGAGTTCTGCAGGTTGAAAGGGAAAAAAATGGAAAGAGGTTTGGAGGAGAGTGTAAGAACGAAAATTATTGGTAAGAATAACTAAAAAGATAAAAAGAGAATTAAAAGAAGCATATGGTGTACATAAATCTAAAGAAAATATGGCTAATATAAGTAATAACATTGAACATTAATGGATTGAACCCTCCAATCAAGAGATACAGAATGGCAGGATGGATAAGGAAAAATGACCCATCTATATACTGTCTACAAGAAGCTTACTGTAGACCCTGGGACAAAAAGAAGCTGAATGCGAATGGTTGGAAAACAATCTTACATGCAAACAATAGCCAAAAAAGGTGGGAGTAGCTATACTAATATCAGACAAAATAGACTTTAAATGCAAAACTATTGTAAGAGACAAAGAAAGACACCATATATTAATAAAAGGAGAAATCTATCAAGAAGAATGAACAATCATAAACTTTTATGCACCTAACCAAGGTGCCTCAAAATACATGAGGTAAACATTGGAAGAAACAAGTGGAGAAATAGATGCCTCTACAATTATAGTGGGGGACTTTAATACACCATTATCACCATTAGACAGAACATCTTGATAGAGCATCAAAAAGAAACAGAGACCTTGAATAATACATTAGAGTATCTGGACCTAAGAGATATATACAGAACACTACCCTCTAATACAGAAGGATATACATTTCTTGAGTGCAGAAGCATCATTCTCCAGGATGGACCACATGCTAGGGCACAGGAAAAATCTCAAAGAATTCAGAAAGATTGACATTTTACAAAGTAATTTCTCTGACCACAATGGAATGAAGCTGGGTCAGAGAGCAGATTAAGCACAAAGAGATGGCAGTTAACATGCTATTAGAAAGTCAGTGCATCAAGAAGGAAATTGCAGAAGAAATCTGTAAATATCTTGAAATGAATGAAAATGACAACACAACGTATAAAACCCTATGGGATGCAGCAAAAGCAGTCCTGGGAGGGAAATTCTTAGCCATAAATGCCTATATTAAAAAAGAAGAAAGAGCTAAAATTAAATTAACCCCCCAAAAATAGAAAGAAGGAAATAAAGATTAGAGCAGAGCTAAATGAAATTGAAAATATTAATGCAGTAGAAAACAGAAACAAAACAAAATATTGGTTCATTTAGAAGATTAATAAAATTGACAGACCCTTAGCTAGAGTAACAAAGAAAAAGAGAAGATGCAAATACAAAAAATAAGAAATAAAGAAGGGGATATCACCACTGACCCCACAGAAATAAAGAGTATCATAAGAGGATAGTTTGAAAAATTGTATGGCAACAAGATGGATAATTCTGGGGAAATGGACAAATTCCTAGAAACACACAAGCAACCTACATTGATAAAAGAAGAAATGGATGAACTTAACAGACCAATCACAATTAGTGAGATTCATTAGTCATCAAAAAACTCCCAACTAAGAAGAGCACAGGACTAGACAGCTAATACCAAAGCCAAACAATGATGCCACAAGAAAGAAAAACTATAAACCAATCTCTCTAATGAATCTACATGCTTAAACCTTCAACAAAATACATGCTAATCTTATTTAACAACACATCAAAGGAATTATGCACCATGACCAAATGGGTTTCATCCCTGGTATGCAAAGATGGTTCAACATAAGAATATCAACCAATGAAAGTGGAGGAATCACACTACCAGACTTTTAAACAAGCTACAAAGCTACAGTGGTCAAAGCTGCATGGTATTGGCACAAGGATAGACATACTGAACAATGGAACTGAATTGAGAATGTTGATATAAATCTTCACATAAACAGTCAATTGATATTCTACAAGGCCATCAATTCTAATCAACTGGGAAAGAATGGCCTCTTCAACAGGTGGTGCTAGAAGAACTGGATGTCCATGTCCAAAAGAATGAGAGAGGAGCACCATCTAACAGCTTATCCAAAAATTAACTCAAAATAGATCAAAGAACTAAATATAAGTGCCAAGACAATAAAGATCTTTCAGATATTGTACGGAAGCATCTATAAAATCTGGTATTAGGAAATGGTTTCATGAACTTTACAACCAAAGCATGAGCAAAGAAAGAAAAAATAGATAAATGGGACCACCTCAAAATTATAAACCTTTGTACCTCAAAGGACTTTATCAAGAAAGTGAAAAGCCAGTTTACTGAATGGGAGAAAATATTATGTAACCATCTATCCAATATGGACCTTATATCCATCATATATAAAGAAATCCAACATCTCAAAAATAAAATGACAAACAATCCATTATTAAATAGGCACCTGACTTGAATAAACACTTCTCCAAAGAAGAAATACAAATGCCTAAACAGCACATAAAAAGATGACCAACATCACTAGTTATTAGGGAAATGCAGATCAAAACTACATTGAGATATCATCTTACACCCATTAGACTGGTGGCTATTGAAAAACCAGAGGACTGTAAGAGTTAGAGAGAATGTGGAGGAATGGGAAATTCATCCACTGCTGGTGGGAATATAGAATGATGTAGCCATTGTGGAAGAAAGTTTGATGGGTCCTCAAGAAGCTAACCATAGAACTACCATATGATCCAGCATTCCCACTTCTGAGTATGTACCCAAAAGAATTGAAAGCAGAGACACAAAGAGATATATGCAAAATAATGTTTATAACAGCATTATTCACTATTGCCAAAAGTTGGAAACAACCCAAATGTCCATCAACAGAAGAATGGATAAGCAAACTCTGCTATATACATACAATGTAATATTAATCAGCTGTTAGAAGGAATGCAATATTAACACATGGGATAACATGGATGAATTTTGAAGACCTTATGTTGAGTGAAGCAAGTCAGGCACCAAAGGACATATATTACATGAACTCACAGATATGAATTAAGCAAATTTCACAGAGCTAGAGTCTGGAAGATAAGTTTACAGAGGACAGAAAGGAAATAGAGTGTTGTGAGAAAATGCCCATTTGGATAAAATCTTTGACAAGGCAGAAGGATGTAGTTGTGCAGTGGATGGTCATGACAGTGGTGCAGTGATGCTATTGGGTTGGGTGGAACTGCTATGTGAAGGGGTAGGTTGGGGGGTAGTTTGGACTGTCCATGGAAATGGTGAAGAGGGGAGGGGGAGGGGGTAGGGGAACTCTGGGGATATGCAGGTATGTGGCTAAAACTACAACTTTGGGAATGTTCTTTTGGCAAAATTACAGGTAATGGTTACTGGTTTAGGGTGTTAGATGTGGGGACATGAATGAGAGGGAACATCTGAAGCAGGCTTCAAGGAATTGTGTGCGTTCATCTTGTCATATTGTGTTGTGTCACTGGGTGGATACCTACACAATGATCAGGAAGTTGTTGAATTCCCATTCTGGGGAGTCCTGCTAAGTTCTCAAAGTGAAGGGTGGAAGTCTCTTGAGAGCTTAAGCTGTGCCTAATAGGGGAGAACAGACCAGTATATCAAGCCCTCAATGTAACTGCAAGGATCTATGGATCTTGTTTTTATGAAGTGAAGCTTGATGGTTATGGGTCCTGAGGGGAGGGGCAGGGATGACTAGAATTGATGGAACATGGTGTATTTTGGAAGCATTGGAATTGTTCTACATTATCGTGTAATGATGGATACAGGCCATATTAAATTTCATCAAAATTTCTATGAAGTGTATGGTCCAAAATGTAAATCATAATGTAAATCATTGACCATGGTTAGTAGCAATGCTTCAATATTTGTACATCAATTTTATCAAATGTACTATCCACATGTAAAATGTTATTAATAGGGGAAAGGGGGACTCTGTTGGGTGTATGTGAATCCCTTATATTCTGTACATGACTTTTCTGTAACATTATGCTTCTTTGAAATTAAAATGAAAAAGTAAGAAACTGCAGGAATATATGGAATATATAGTTTGTAAAGGGGTACATACAAGATAACAGATCTAACAGTGATGAAAGACATAATGTCAATTTTTAAAAAAAAAATTATTGTTTTTATTTCAAATTTTCAAATGTTTGTATTTTGTTATTTTTTATAACTATCATTATTTCATATTCTTATTACTTTTATTTGGTTATTTTGTTGGCTTCATTTTTGAAGAAGTTTTGGATCACAGAAGTGTTACAAGTCTGTCAGGTGAGGATCATTGGTGCAGGGTGTCAGGGATGGGAGATGCATAGGAGGAGGTTCACCTGGGGCATACCTATCAGTCATGAATGTGTTCAAGTGTTCACAGGACATTGTCACAGTGGGTGAAGATCCACACAATAACTGAAAGAATATGGAATTCCCATCCTGGGGAGCTCTGCCACATTCTCTAATGGGACAGAAGTATCCCCCAAGTACAGGGGCAGTCACAAGTGAAAGAGGATGGAACATTGACAGGCCCTTGTTATTGATGACTGTATGTATGAACATTTTCTTTTGAAATTGAATATTAGGCTAGTATAATATGTTGCCTAAGAGTTACATCCTGAGAGCCTCCTTGTTGCTCAAATGTGGCCTCTTTCTAAGTGAAATTCAGCATATAAATGCATTACCATCCCACCAGCGTGGGACATGACTCCCAGGGATGAGCCTCCCTGGCACCAAGGAATTACTGCCAAGTGCAAACTAGCAATGCAACTGGAAAAAGACCTTGCCCAAAAGGGGGAAGTGGTAATACAAATGAGTTTTTATGGCTAAGAGACTTCAAATTTTGTTGGGAGGTCATTCCAGAGGTTATTCTTATGTACCTCTCAGCAGGATCTCATTGACTGTAACAGTAAATATTGCCTCAAATAGTGGGGCTCCTGAAGGCTCAGTAGATATCTAGACAGTATAGGCAGCCAGACATCTCAGGTGTTTGGAACCCTGCCAGTGGACTCTACTGTGGTATTTATGCTTCCCACTCTGACAGAGTTGCACTCAGTTGTGATATCCCTATGCATGGCTCTTCTGCCCTTCTATTTGAACCTACAATTAGCACTAGAGTTAATAGGTTTATGTCCAAGGGGCATATACCTTTGGGCTGTTCATGTGCCAGTTGGGCCCTGAATCTCAAAAGAGTTGTAACATCTACTCTCCAATTCATTGGATTCACCCAGGACAAATAACAAGGTGATGATGATGAACAACAAACATCCCAAGGAACAGAGAGTGTCTGCAACTGCAAGCAAGATGGCCCCATCCATCTGCCCCATTGGATCTAAGCCCCCTCTCCATTAGAGTTGGAGTGGGCATCACCATCCTAGAATCCTCAGGAATGGGAAATGAAAGATGGATGAGAGTAGACTTACTGCTATTTAACTATAGACTTCTTGTGGTTCTAGCAATGGAAGAACTTTTATCATTGATGTAGAGGCAGTGGCCACCAGATGTTGTAAGGTGAAGGAAAGGGAATTATAGGTGTAATATGGTGGCATTTTCAGGACATTGGAATTGTCCTGAATGATGTTGCAATGATAGATACAGGTCATTATATCTTTTGTCATAACTTACAAAGTTGTGTGGGAGAGAGTGTAAACTATAATGTGAGCTATATTGCACACTTAGTGGCAATACTCGAATTTGTGTTCATCAATTCTAACAAATGTACCGTATTAACATAAGATGTTAATGTGGGAAAGTGTGAGAGGGGTATGGAATCCCCTATATTTTATATGTAAAATTTATGTCATCTAAATATCTTTTTAAAATTTTAATGTATAAAAAATCAAATGAAAAAATTGAAATATAAAGTGAGTCTTGGGAAGTGTGTGTAGCTCATTGGTTGAGCACCTGCTTCCCATATATGAGGTCCTTGTTCAATCCCCAGAAACTCTTTAAACAAACAAAAACAAAATATAAGTGAGTCTGTTGTAGTCAACAAATAGATGACTCATAATTTTTTTCCCCATTCAGTGATTCTATGCCTTTTGATTGAGGAGTTCAGTCCATTAATATTCAATGTTATTATGGTATAGACATTACTAACCTTGTCTATTTTATGCTTTGGCATTTTGTTTTCATATCTTACTATTTTCTGTCTTTTAACCCTTCCAGATTTCCTTATTTATTATCTTCATTACTACACTCTTTTCCAAGTTTCTCATCCTTATCATTTCCTTTCAGACTGTAACATACCCTGCAGTATCTTTTGTAGAACCAGTCTCTTGGTGACAAACTCTGTTTTTATTTGTCTGTGAAGACTTTAAACATTTTTTAAGGATAGTTTTTCTGGAGACAGAATTCTTAGTTGTCAATCTCTTCTTTCAGTACCTTAAATATATTATATATACTGTCTTCTTAACTCCATGGTTTCTGATGAGACATCAGAAATTAAACTTATTAAGGCTCCCATGTAAGTGACACATTGTTTTTCTCTTGCTGCTCTCAGAAACCTCTCTTTATGTTTGGTATTTGGCATTCAGAATAGTTTATGTCTCAGAGTAATTCTATCCAAATTTGTTCTGTTTAAATTCCAGAATACTGATATTCAAGTCTTTCATATGGATTGGAAAATTTTGTCATTATTTCCTTAAAAATTCTTTCTGTCCCTTTTCCATTCTCTTCTTTTTAGGTTTCTATAAAGCATATGTTTGTGTGTTTCATGCTTTCATACACTTCCCTGAAACCCCGTTCAATTTTTCCATTCTTTTTTTCTGTTCTGTTTTTTTTTCAGTTCAGATTCTCTGCCATCTAATTCACTAATTCTTTCCTCAAACAAATCAATTCTGTTATTATATACCTTTAATGTATTTTATTCTCATCTAGGTCATCATTAATGTATATTTAATCTCATTTAATCTCATTTCCATAAATTCTGTACTTTACAGGCTTTCAAATTGTTCTTTATGCTCACTCAGTGTCATCTTAAAATCTTTCACTTCATTAGTCATTTTATCCTTCAACTTCTTGAACTGATTAAGGAGATTTGTGTGAACATCATTAATTAGTTGTCTTTACTCCTGTGTCTCATCTGGATTCTTGGTTTGTTCCTTTGCTTGGCCATATCTTTCTGTTTCTTAGTATGCCTTGTTATTTTTTGTTGGTATCTAGGCATCTGATTGTGGTGGTGATTTTACTCTATTAATCAATTTCTTTCTCTTGCCTAGTGTGTAGTTTTTTGTTTTCTTTTTTAAAAAATTTTTCACAATTCAATGAGATTTAATTGATCATATACTAGTGAACCTACTGCCACAAGCAAAATACAGACTTTTTCTTTCACTGAAAAACCTGCTTCCTCAAGCCCTTCTGTAATATACGCCACCATCCACCACTGGCCCCAAACAGTATAGATAAGTTTGCATTTCCTAAATTTTTTATATAAATGGCATCATACAGTATGTACTTTATTGTGTCAGGATTATTTTCACTTGGAATAATGATTTTGAGGCTCATCCATGCTGTGTCATGTATCAATGGTTCATTCGTTTTTATTTCTGAGGAATATTTTGTTGTATGGATATACCACATTTTGTTTTTTCCTGAAAGATATTTAGGTTGTTTCTATGTTTTCTTGTTGTGAACAAAGCTGTTATGAACAGTCATCTCTGCATTGACATGTTTTCATTTCTTGCCTAAAGTGAGATGCTTGATTATGTGATAGGTGTATGTTTAATTATTAAAGTGGTTGTGTCATTTTATACTCCCTGCATAAGGGTGTGAGGGCTCAAGTTCCTTCACATCCTCAATGATATGTTTATATTTATTCATTTTATTATCGGCATCCTATTAATGTATAGTCAACTCTCAATGTGATTTTAAATTTAATTTTCTTTAAACCAATGATGCTGAGCACCTTTTCACATCTCCATTACCCATTTTTTTTGTGTGAAATATCTGTTCAAATCTTTTTGTTCATTTTTTAATTGGGCACTTTCTCTTCTTATGTTTGAATTGTGTCTTCATATATATTGTGGATACAATGCTTATGGCATCTAAATTTATTGCAGGTATTTTCTTCAATTCTATAGTTTGTCTTTTGATTTCATTAATTTTGTATTTTGATGAGCAAAACATATGAATTTCAGTAAATTCAATTTTATCAAGTTTTTCTTTTATGGTTTATGCATTCTATGTAATATCTAAGAAAATTTTCCTATCCAACAATCTAAAAAGATTTTATCATTTGCTTTCTTCTAGATATTTTAAACTTTTAACTGTTGTATTTGGATTTCTACTGCATTTCAAGTTAATCTTTATGTTTAGGGTGAAGTAAATTTCATGTTCATTTTTCCATGTGGTTATATATATTTGTTTCACCAGCATTATGAAATGATATTACTTTCCCCAGTAATTTGCTTTCACAGCTTTGTTGAAAATCAATTTACCATACAAGTGCAAGTTTATTTCTCAACTATTGATCTACATGTCTACTCTTTCACAAAAACTGTATTATGTTTTTATTAATTTAGCTCTATACTTAATCTTGAACTCAGGTCAGGTATGTCCTCCAACTTTGTTTTTCTTTTTAAAAATTGTTTTAAACATTCTAGGTCATTTGTATTTCCACATAAATTTTAGACTCAGCTTAATCATCTTACCTATTTCTACCAAAAATCCTGCAATAATTAACTTTGGAATTACACTGAAATTCTAGATCAACCTGGAATGAATTTATATCTGAACACTATTGAGTCTTCCAATCCATAAAATGATACATGTTCCTTTTTTTTTAGTCTTTACTTTCAGCAAAATTCTGTGGGTTTTTTTGGAAGACACTTTACATTTCTTTTAAAAACACTTTTCTTTTTATGTTTTTTTGAACAAGAAATGAAATTTTTTTTCTAGAGAAAAAATATTCACATAGACAAAAATTGAGACTATTTGACATTTACAAGTTTACAGACCTTTTCTAAGAACATCTAAAGGATATACTTCAGGAAAAAGAAACAAGATCCTAAGAAGAAGGTCTGAGATGAAATAAGAAATGATGAACAAAGAAAGCGTTAAATACGTAGGTAAATGCAAACAAATATTGAATGTTAAAAATCATAATAATATCTTAGAGAATTTTAAAAAATAAAGCTAAACTATACAACAAGCATGAGAAGTATTTATGAGCCAGGCCTGGAGATGGAATGTACTAGTTCTCTGTCACCTCATGGTAACTAATTATAAGGAAAGCTTGAAAATGTAGCTTAAGACTGCATCCAAAAAAAATAGAAAATGGATTTTCAATGAACAAACAGCAGGCTTTGCCCAGCATATAAAAAAGATGAAGGTTATTTGTGTCCAGATACTTGAATTACACCAGAAGGGAAAAAAGATATTTATTAGCATCAGTCTTTGACAAGTTAAATATGCAGCTTAAAACTCTAGGGAGAAACAGAAAGCATAGAAGTAGATATTATTTACACACACACAAAAAAGAATGAAACCAAACACTAAAATTGAGGTAATTAAGAAGAAAAAACAAGAAAGAGTAAGGCACATAGAGATCACAAAATGAGATGACAGAGATAAATCCAAATATATTACTAATTACAAAAATTATTGTAATTAATTATTTTAAATTTAAAATGTCCCAATTTTAAAAGGAAGAAAATTGCAAGCTGTGATTTTTATATCCAGCTATGTCTTGTTTATAGGCAATATGTTTAAAATATAAAGGAAGTATGAAAGCAAAATAACAAATTTATGTGCTAAGGAAATACCAAAGGTAAGCATGCATAATTCCACCAGCACCAAATAATTTGTTTATAAACTAGGAGCCTTAACAGAAAAAGACCAATTCAAAATGAAAAAAAGTTCTATACACATGGAAGAATTAAAAATTCCAAAATTATTTTCAACTATCAGCTCAAGAACCTTAATGCAAAAATAATAGAAATACAAAAAGATAAAAAAAAAAACAACCTACCATCATATTGCAATATTTCTAATACATCTCTCTATTAATGAATAAATGAATCAGGCAACTTGTAACAATGCAGCCAAAATAAAAGTGTAAATCTGTTCCTAAAAGTCATAGGTCAAAAACACTCAAAAAATTTCCAACTGAAAACACCCCATACAAAAATTTCTGAAAATCTCTCCATCCTTATAGGTTTATCATCTCATTATTCTTCTTACCAAGAATCCCAACATTTTAATATGCACAAGCAGGCTAGGAAATACAATTACACTGTTTGGATTAGGATAAGTACCACAAAGTACTGTAACAAACAAATCTCATAAATCTCAGTTGGTGAAACAAAATAAAAGTGCATTTCTTACTCATACCACCATACCCTTGATGAGTTCATTCTACCTTGTGGCTCCACAATCCCCTAGGGCCTTGATAGCTCTTGCTTGATCTTCTGCATCCACCCAAATTTGGGGAGAAGGGAAAGAGTGGAGAAGAACAAGAGGTTTTGATGAGCCTTGATTAGAAATCACATACATAATGTCTGCAGGATTTTGTCATTGCAAGGGAGATTGAAAATGATCATCTCACACTGTGCCCAGGAGGTAGAGGAAACTATTTTAGGAAACAGCAATGAGCACCTGATGTCCCACCATCCCATTCATCATGGAGCACATGATTCTATCCTATTCTTGAAAAATGCTTCTGGTCTGTATTATCAGCTGTAAGATAAGATTGTATGATTCCTTTCTTAAACTCTTAACTTCTTTTCACTCTGTCTTGGATGCTTTTTAGAACTCCTTCCTGAAGAAACTAAAATGCAATAGAAGGTCAACAAGGTAAAAACTTGCTTTTTCAAAAAATTAAGGCATCATCTGCATATGGTAAAATCCACCCATTTTATTAGACAGTTCTGCAAGTTTTAACAAATACATATATTTGTGTAACCAGCACCACAACCAAGCTATAGGAGAGTCACATTACTGAAAAACCTTCCCCCTTTTGTAGCCAACACCTCCCCCACCCCCAGCTGCTAACACATTATCTATTTTCTGTCCCTTTAATTTTACCTTTTCCAGAAGGTCATATAAATGGAATTGCACAGTGTGTAGCTTTTTTATTCTGGCTTCATTCACTCAGCTTAGTGACCTTGAGTCTCATCCACATCATTGTGTATCAGGAGTGTGTTCCCTTTCATTGTTGAATCACACTCCAGAATACATGGCACCAAAAGTCCAATCCATGGAAGGAAAAACCAACAAATTGGACCTCAAAATGAAGAACTTCTCTTCTTTGAAAGACATTGTTGAGGGATTAAAAAGACAAATCACAGACTAGGAGAAAATATTTGTAATTAATATACCTGTTAAAGGATTGTGTCCAGAACATATAAAGAGCTCTGGAAACATAGTAATATTAAAAAGAAATTTAAAGGACCAAAGATCTGAACAAGTACTGAATCAAAGAAGACACATGGATGGCAGTAAGCACATCAAAGTATGCTCAACATCATTGGTTGTCAGGAAAATGAAAATCAAAACCATAATGTGGTACCACTATACATCTAGAAGAATGGCTCAAGTTTTGATAATGACTCAAAAGTATGGGAAGCAATGGAACACTCCTCCATTACTGATGGAAATTCTAAATAATGCAGTCACTTTGGGAAACAGTAAGTAATTAAAATTCAATATACTTAACATACAATGCAGAAATTCTACTCCTAGCCATTTACCCAAGTGAAATATGTAGATGACTGCTTATAACAGCTTTAATTACCATGAACTAGAAACAACCAAAATGCTCCACTATTGGGAAATGAACAAAAAAAGATAAAAATGAAATTGCTTTTTCAATGCTAAATTAGGCAATTTATGGGCATATGTGAAGATCTCCAAAGTTTGGTAATGGACAAATCTACTTTATCTCATATTAAGCTGTAACCTTGGTTCTACACTATTATTTTAGATAGTTTCATTTGCTGTTTTGTTTTCATTTTCTCATTCCAATGAAGTTTAGTCCTCTGCAAGTAAACTGGAAAGAGAGGAGAGCTTGTGTCTGGCAAATTGAAGTATCTATTAGAAAAAAATCTGTGAGAAAGATCATTCCAAATGAGACAGTCATTGGGGCTCTGCATTTCAGCTATAACCTGAATTTATTGAATGCTGCATGCAAGTTCTGCTTCCACAGCCTGTGACAACCACAGATCTCACTGACTCCCCCAGTGCACAGCCATATCCCAAGCATTAGGCTAAAAGTGCATCCACCATACTTTCAGTAAAATAGACCAATGACAACTTTTAAGACAATCATGTATGAAAATCACTTGGACTTGCAATATGTCTAGGCATGAAGTCAGGGGAAGTTGGGGGATGATGGATTCCTCTAAGTTCTTGGCTATGCTATGTAAAAGAATTTAAGAATATGCTGGTTTAGTTAGGTCATTAGTTTATTGAGAAAATGGGAGAAGAGAACAGAAATGGGAAAAAATAGCAAATTATGCATCCTGAGATGTAGGTGTGGGCTCCTTCAGGCAGAGAGAGTGAGAGATTGGCTTGTGGGGTTACCTTCCAAGCTATTAATTATTCCTCCCCTTACTAATGTTTGGGGAAGGGGCCCCAGCTGTTTACTTTGTTGATTGATTATCCCACCAATCATTTCACCAGGGGGGGGCCAATGTTGAGGTGCCTTGAGGATATCTGGGGCTTTCCCTTGACCCTGAATGACATCTCATTCTAAATGGGGTTCTCATGTATAAGTTCTCATAGGGTTCTTCTGGTAGAATTCTTGGTCCATCAGGTGGTCTTAGTTGTATATTTCACAGCTCTTCTTGAATTTCTGGTTCACCTTTTTCCACAACTTTAAGTTTTCCCTCTTTAAGCTATCAAAAGAGGGGCAGAGAACCATTAATGGGGCATAGAATAGCTCTAAGGTGACTGAGAAAGAAATAGGGGAGACAAGGCTTCTCTTTCTTCACTTTCCTTTTTGGCCATCAGATGATGCTTTTTGGCAAACCTTTCCACTGTGATGAATCCTTCAATTTCCATTGACTTATGAGATAATAGATTCAAACCCAGGTTATTCTGGTTAAATTCCCTGAACAGAAACCATGGTCAGGCTTCTGTGGTACCCTCCCCATTCCATGGGAGGAATATGTCCTTTCCCCTCTCTGTTGGCTGTTTAGCTGCAGGTTTTATGGAGGTTGTTCACCTTGAGTGTGGGGCAAGAGTGCCATTCCCAGGTGTGAGGTCAACAAATCAGTTTTCCCTTTGACCTCTTAGTCTCTCCATCCCCAGTTCTCTTTGATGATGTGTGTGACAGTGTCCTGTTCTGCAGGTCCCCAAAGAAGCTCACTGTGATGACTTCTATGCTTTCTCCCTATTTAGTGAGAGCTACACCCTGTTTGAACTACTCTGATGCCATCTTCCCAGAACTCACACCATTGATTCTTGTTGCTTGGGTTTTACTTTTGCCCAAAACTTTAATTTCTATTAATTCCAGACTTTTGGGAAGACTTACATCACATACTAATTTTTACAAACTTCCTCATTGCTGTTTTTTATATTTAGTGGGGGAATGTCTCATCTTCAAGTTTATGAGGATTCTGTATACATGAAGACTTCAATAATATCTTTTCTCATAGTGTAGATTTTCTATTTTGCCTCCAATCCATTAGGGCTGGAATACATATTGAGACAGATACTATCCTGAGGCCCATTAATAACAGATTATCATACATTCCCAACATCTGTTATGGGATCATTTGTTATAGGACACATTTAAACTTAAATTCTCACCATGTAGGAATGTTCCACATTTTTCCACATATATGGGATGGATGATTAATCTTTCCCCATGAATCTCCTCCAGTAAATTTAAATTATTGCTTCAGGACCATTTACATAAAGGTATGTACCACCAAGAAAGGAAATTAGCACCTCCAATTGATAAATGATAATCACATTAGAAAATAATGCCAGAGAAAAAACCCTCTCCCAACATGATGAAAGAGACAATATTAGCAATGTTATTATTGGTAATAATTCATGCCAAGGGGGGAGGCAGCATAAACTAAGAAAAAGCCAATTGGATGCAGACCTACACCAGTCTGTTGGCTTTTTCTTGTTATTTTTCTGGGTGCTTTCATTGGTTTGCAATCCAGAGGCTCCAATCTTCCAAATAAGCCATTATTTCAAACAAAGATGTCAAATGCTGAGGACCACGTGCCATCAATTTTGGCTAAAAAAAAAGCCCTGCAGTTCAAAGAAATTGCTGGCTTGTCTATCTCCAGTTGAAGTAATACTTGAGGCAAATAGCCCATAGGAATTGGACAAAATGAAGGAGCTGGCTACAGGCTAATGCTGGAGCTCCAATCTCAATCACAAGTATTTATTTACCAAACAACCTGACATATTGTTAATAAAATGCTCCCAAATCTAGCCATATGATTTAAAACCTATTTGCAACAAAGTCCTTCTCATCACTTATCTAAGCAAAATTTTGGACTGTTGGGGTCATTTACATTCAGCTACCATTAATTGGGTCTTTAATTGTACTAATTGGGTACTGGCTCTTCGGTCAAATTACAGTAAAATCAACTTTGCTAGCTCTAAACTCAAAAACTTCTTGATTTAATAGATATTTGCAAATCAGAATCTTGGCCTAATGTGGCATTCAAATTCTACAAGTAAGTTAGAAGTCATGATCTGCAGACCACAGGCCCTGTGTGTGCAGTCTCTTGGGGTGGAAAGGCAGGCCCCATTTGGGGTTGGGCCCCTGCACAAGCATAGGCCCATGTCTACCCCTGCTTCTTATTTCTCTGGCAGTTGCTCCTTCATGTCCCAACCTGCCAGTCTGTCTGGCCATGTTCCACATGTTGTCTGGGCTTCAGCACCTGGATCTCTATCAACAGAGGTGTCTGGAGATGTTGGGAGGTCACTGGTAGTCCTGGGAGAAGAGGCAGAGACCACATGTTCTCCTTCAAGTCACCAAGACCCACATTCAGATACTATTTCCACCTGCCACCCCAGACTGATGATAAATTTAATTTGGAACCAAACATTAATAAAACAGAGACAGTACTTTTGCCAGGAGAATTGCCATAAGTGAAGTCAATTTTGTACAAAAATGCATTGCCACAGACACAAGTCATAATATGATTTATGGGGAATGCTGATATACAGTAACTTCAAAATTTCCTTTGATCTTAACACTGTAAAAGAGCATTCCTATACTATTAACCACAATCTTCATCCAGCACCAAAATCATTATATAGTCCCTCATTATTCTGTATCTTCCTATCAACTGGAATATTACAACCACAGACTACCCCTTTCAGTCACACTCACATTTATAAATCAGCAGTGTTAATTATACTCACTATAATGTATTACCATAAACTCTATTTATTTCCACACATTTACAATAAACATTATTAAAAATTCTACATACATTAAGCATCAGCTCCCTTTCACCACATATATTGCATTTCCTATGAGGATATAAAGGGGTATGGGAATTTTCTTTTTGGAGTAATGAAAATGATTGAAAATTGAGGTGATGACAGCACTACTCTGTGATATGAGAGTCACTGAGTGTACATTCTGAATGGATATTACAAAGCATGGGACTGTGTATTAGCCAAAGGGGTGCTGATGCAAAACACCAGAAATAGGTTGCTCTTTATAAAGGGCATTTATTTGGGGTAGAAATCCACAGTTACCAGGCCATAAAGCATAAGTTTCTTCCCTCACCAAATCCATTGCCATGTGTTGGAGCAAGACAGCTGCCAACATTTGCCAGGGTTCAGGCTTCTTGGGTTCCTCTCTTCCCAGGGCTGCATTGCTCTCTGGGCTTAGATCCTCTGTTTCCTCCACAAGGTCAGCTGTAGACTATGAGGCTCTCTAGGCTTTGCTTCTCTCCACAAGGCCAGCTGTGGAACTCTCAGGTGAATGGCTCATCTCTATCTCACAGCCTTCTCTCCTTCCTCACCAGAATTCCAACATCAAAACTGCTCCAACTCTGTTCTTTGACATGCCTTTTATATTTGATTCCTGCCCCACCAAGGGGTTGAGCTCAACACCCTACTGATGTGGCCCACTCAATGCCCTAATCATAACTTAATCATGCCCAGATTAGCAGAAGACTTTACAAGCATGATCCAATATCTATTTTTGGAATTCATAATTACATCAAACTACCAAATTGCTACAGACTGTATGACACAACAAATCATTTTGTGGAAGATTTTGGTTAACTGAAAATTAACCAACATTTTCTTATGAACTGTAACAAGTATAGAATACTAATATAGGGTGTCTGTAACCAGGGGGTTGGGGGGGTAAAATACACCTAATGTAAGATATTGGCTATAGGTAGAAGTAATGTTTTGATGATGCTCTTTCATGGTTTGTAACAATTGTTTCACAGCAATGCAAGGTGATATTGATGACTAGGCTTATGAGTCTTTGCTCTTGAAGTTGAAACTTAGCCTATTGTTATGGGGTGCCTAAGGGATGCCTCTTGATGGCCTCCTTGTTGCTCAAATGTGGCCTCTCTCTGAGCCAAACTCAGCATATGAATGCATTACCTTCCTCCCAGCATGGGTTATTACTCCTGGAAATGAGGCTCCCTGGCACTGAGGGATTGCTACCAACAAAGTTTTTGAGAAAGCTGTATGAACAAAACCACTGTCAGCTTGGAAAAAAAGGGCAAGGAAAGGAGAGACTGAACGAGAAACAGCTTCAAGTGGAAAACCATGGAAGCTGAGATCTGGAATTAAGACATCATCTTGGGCCAAGAGCAGAACCCCACCTATGTCTACAGAGAGGGTGAGTTTGCCCCAGCAGTTGAAGAGGGTGGATGTTCCCACCTGATGCTCTGGGAGACTTTTGCCACCCCAAGGTACAGAGAGGGTGAAGCACATTCATCAAAGACTAGGGTGGTTAAAGTCAGCACCCCATAGGTATGAGGGGGATGTGCCTGTCCCATATTGATTAGGGAAGGCCAGGTGGTCAACCCATTGCTCTGAGAGGGTTGAGCCAATATGTCAAAGGTTAGGGAAGGCCAGGTAGTCAACTTGTTGCTCTGAGAGGATTGAGCCTGTATGCCAAAGGTTAAGGGGAATGTTGTCTTCACCTCACTGTACTGGGCAGCTAAGTCTAGCCCAAAGATTGGGTAAGGTGTGGCAATCACCCCAACACTTTTGGAGGGTAGGGTCTAGAGTTTGGTTGACACCCTGATGCTTGATGAAGGTGGAATAAAAAAATGGATGTTAGGCAAGCCTGTTGAAAGGATGGGTCCCCATGTGGCCCCACGGAGAAGAAACCATCTTCGTAAGAGTAACTCTCAGAATTTGAAATCGAGTGGATAATGCTCTGCAGGTTTACTGAACTATTCTGAAGCCACAACTTAAGTTTATTCCCCAATTTCTCCTTACTGTAATGTAAATGTTTATCTGTTGTCATCCATTTGTGTATTGGAAGAAGACAAATCATTTTGTAAATTTCAGAGGTCTACAGCAGACAAGAATTTGCCCAAGACAAACTGTATTTCTTTAAACTGACTAATTATGATTTTGTACTTGCACTGTTACTGATTTAAGGTTTTGTGAATATTGTAATGTATTTTTGGATTTCAGAGGGTGGAGTGTGGCAGCTTGATATAGTTATGAATTCCAAAAATAGATATTGGATTGTGCTTGTAAACTGGTCTGTTCCTCTGGGCATGATTAAATTATGACTAGGGCATTGATTGGGCCACACCAGTAGGAAATCCCCTTTGTGGGCAGAGACTCAGAGATAAAACTACAAGGCAGGGAAGATGAGTTAGTTGGAGTTTTGAGTTGGAGTTCTGATGCTGAGTTTTAGTTCTGGAGCTTGGGGAAGTAAGCACACAGAGGAGCTTGGACATGAAGAAGGAGAGAAGTCCCCAGGAATAGAGATGAATCATTCAACTGATAGTCTACAGCTGGCCTTGTGGAAGAAACAGAGGAGCTGAGCCTGGAGAGAAATCGAGCCTCAGGAAGAGAGGAACTGAAGAAGCCTGAACGCTGGCAAACATCAGCAGCTATCTTGTTTCAACATGTGGCAACAGTCTTTGATAAGGGTAGAAACATGCTTTATGGCCTGATTACTGTAACTTTCTACCTTACAGTATAAGCTTTACAACTGATTTCTGGTATTTTGCATCAGCACCCCTTTGGCTGACTAATACAGACTATATGTTGGGTTCCGAGTCAAGTGTGAATAAATTTAAAAATATTGAAATAAAACAAAAACCTTTTTCTGATCATAGCAGAATGAAGGTGTAAATTTATTATCGATGGAAAACCAGAAAATTCATAAATATATGGACATTAAGCAACAAATTCTTAAATAATCAGTGGAGATAAAGAAGAAATTGCAAGATAATTCAGCAAATATCTTGAGATGAATGAAAATGAGGACACAATATATCAAAATCTATGGGACACTGCAAAGGCTGTGCTGAGATGGAAATTTATAGGCTCAATACTTACATTAAAAAAGAAGAAAGCATTAGAATTGAAGATCTGACTGCTACCTG
Organism: Cabassous unicinctus; assembly: GCA_029593785.1. Lineage (NCBI taxonomy): Eukaryota > Metazoa > Chordata > Mammalia > Cingulata > Chlamyphoridae > Cabassous > Cabassous unicinctus. Next base: position 981 of record JAQZBX010016176.1, on the reverse strand, counting down.
GAGGAACTAGAAAAAGAACATCAAACTAATCCCAAACCAAGTCAAAGGAAAGAAATATAAAGCTCAGAGCAAAAATAAATGGATTTGAGGAAAAAAATAGAGACCCAACAAAACCAAAAGTTGGTTCTTTGAGAAGATGAACAAAATTGACAAGTGCTTAGCTAGACTGAAAAAGCAAAAGAGAGAAGGAAATAAAAAATCACAAATGAGAGGGAGAACATTTCCACTAACCTTGCAGAACTAACAATGATCACAAGATGATTCTATGATCACCTGTAGGCGAAAAAACTAGACAATGTAGATGAGATGGACAAATTTGTAGAAAAACAGTCACCACCTACACTGACCCTAGAAAACATAGAAGACCTCAGCAAAGCAATCACAAGTGAAGAAATTGAAACAGTCATCAAAAACCTCCCAAAGATGAAAAGCCAGTTTCCAGATGGCTTCACAATGAATTCTCCCAATCATTCCAAGATAATGTGGCCTCAATCTTCCTCAAGGTCTTCCAAAAAATTGAACAGTAAAGAATTCTACCACACTCATGAAGCCAACATTTACCTAATAGCAAGAAAAGATAAAGATACTAAGAAAAAAGAAAATTATAGACAAATATCTCTAACAAATATAGATGAAAAATCCTCAACAAAATACTTGCAAACTGAATAAAAAAGCACATTAAAAGAGTTATACAGCACAATCAAGTGGGTTTTATCCCAGGTATGCAAGGGTGGCTCAACAAAAGAAAATTAAGTAGTGTAATAAAACAATTTGATAATTTGCAGAATAAAAATCACATGATCCCCTCAATTGGTGCACAAATGGAATTTGACAAAATACAGTACCTTTTCTTGATTAAAAAACTTTCCAAAAGTTAGGAATAGAAGGAATCTTTCTATATATGGTAAAGTGCATATATTAAAAACCTACAGCTAGCATTGTACTCAATGGTGAAAGACTGAAGCTTTTTCCACTGAGATG
>JAQZBX010016175.1:0-36769 GCA_029593785.1 Cabassous unicinctus | reverse complement strand
GTGTCTGGCTTGCTTCACTCAGCATAATGTCCTCCAGATTCATCCATGTTGCCATATGCTTTACGACTTCATTTCTTCTTACAGCTGCATAATATTCCATCGTGTGAATAGACCACAGTTTGTTTATCCATTCGTCTGTTGATGGACACCTGGGTTGTTTCCAACTTTTGGCAATGGTGAATAATGTTGCAATGAACATTGGTGTGCAGATGTCTGTTCGTGTCACTTAGAGCAGGGGTTCTTAACCTTTTTTGTTCCACAGACCCTTTTGCCAGTCAGGTGAAAACCACGGACCCCTTCTCAGAATATAGCGGCAGGTAGTTTTATGACCCTCAACTAGCGGCGGGTCTAACAACAACCGTAATTTCGAAGTATGGATGAGCGTAAGTGATTTTTCAAGATATGCAACAACCGTAATGTGACATGGAATGAATCCTACTGTAATTTATTGCATGCATTCATAAGGGAAGGAGATGCCAGATTTCAGTTAGAGGTCAGAGAAAATAAAGATAATTTGATTTTTTTTTTCAATTCAAGCTCACGGACCCCCTGAAATCTTTCCTTGGACCCCTTGGGGGTCCGTGGACCCCTGGTTAAGAACCCCTGGTCTAGAGCAAGAGGACAGGATGGATCAGTTGTTTCTGGGACCACAGAATGGATTTTTTAAATCAAGTGAACACTGCAGAAACAAACTCCATCCTGCCTAATTCCTATGCCTTACAGTGAGCAGATGACACCAAGTTTTTCTCCAGATTTATGCGTATTGAGCAAAAACAATTTTTTGGTCTTGTCTCTGCTTAGCCTACTGAATGTTGTATTTCTTCTCCCCTGTCCCCACTCTCAGGAGCTTCTTCCGGTTACAGATTCCCAAGTTATTCCATCCTCGACTTTGTACTTGTACCTGGTGAGCAGTTAACACTCGTGCTCCACAGCCTGGAAGCTGGGGATGGGGAAATACCCACGGAGGAAGCCATAGTAAACAGAATTGTCACTCCCCAGGTGGACAACGGCTAAGGATGAAAACAAAAGACAAAACAACAGCAGCAGGACCAGAATGGTCAGGATCTCGGTTGAGAGGCAGTTGAAGTTTTTGCGGCAGGGAGATAAGAAGGAAATTGCTGGATTGACACACTTAGGATAAAGAAGGAACGCATCCATCAGAAAAATGGGGGATGTCCAGGAGCCACGGGGTGGGCCTGGAGGTGGCGCAACAGGGGAGGTGTGCCCTGGTAGGCTGGAGGCCCTGCCTCTCCCATCCTTTCTGGCATTACACACCCTCTCTCCTCAGACATCCCAGAGGCTCTGCATCTGGCCGGAACCCCTGGGAGCCTGTGCCGGCCTCAGAGCTGCATGAGTCCGACTTGAGTGCTGGGTTTTCTACCAATTTCCTGGTTGGTTACCACCAGGGATGTTGGCCTCACTCACTCACGATGCCTTTCTTGTTCCAGGGAAGCACAGACGCAAGGAGCGGACAGCTCTGATGTTCACGCTGGGGAGGTGACACTTGCTTTCCTTCCTTATTTGCACAGTATCAAAGCACAGCCTACAGGTGCCTGGCATTCCTCAACGCTCCTTTTCAGTGGAAGTCAAAGGCTGGTGGCGGTGGGAGAGAAGCTTTTCCTTGGGTTGCTCATTCTCCACCCCATCCCCAAATCCTCCGCAGGGGTGTACTCCTTCGGGCATGCGTTTATTGGGAACCTTCTACGTGCCAGGAGATGGGGACTTCAAACCTGATTTTCTTTTAAGTGCTAATGTTTTAAGACCAGGTCTTGCCTGCGAAGAAAGAATCTCAACATTGACTGTCAGGATGAAGACCAATCTCCAAACAAGACTGTGTTTCTAGTCCTGTTTTGGTGCCAATACAGCTTATCATCTCATCCTGGTCAGCAGATGCTTCCCAGCCCTGCAAATATCCTTAGAAGTAAAACCACATCCTGTTGAAGTGCCAGTAACTGACAATAGCAGCCATCATCCTTCTGGCTTTTCTTGTAAAATGCTGCCCATCTTTGTGCCTGTTGCCCTAAGGAGCCGACGGAGAGAAACCACAGAAATCCAAACTCCCAGGATGCGTCAGGTGCGCTGGCAGCCACTGTTAACTAGCAAGAGCAAACCAGGGCTGCAGGGCATTCCACTTCCCAGGTGTTCTCTGCCACCCCGGCCGGCGGTGGCACCACCGTCCCCAGCGGCACGGAGCCAGGGGCAGACGGTGAAGGTCTTCAGAAATAGTCTTGCAAGAAGCAGGCTTTTGCAACTCTGGAGGCTGCCCCAAATCCCCAAGACAGAAAAAAACAACCTGGATGTCATTATGCAGCTTGAAGCATGGTGGGCAAATCCGCCCTTCTACGTATTGTGACTGTCACGGCCAACACCCAGAGATTCGGGAATCGCCTGCAGGAGGTGGTGGAAAAGAACAGAGCTCAGGCCATGGATGTCCCCAGATTTCAGTGTCTGGAGCCCGGCTCTCTCACTCGCTCGCTCTCACTGGCTCCTGACTCTGCTCTTCTCTGGATCTATTTCTCCTCCTCCTTCCCTTTCTCTTTCCACCCCATGGAGTCCCTGGGACCTGTGCACTTGGCTAGATGCAGGACACAGGGGCACAAGCAGGGACCCCCGGGCACATCCTGGCACCCTCCTCCACTGGGGCCACATCTCATGGCCCCAGAGAAGTGAGCAATGCGGAAGCCCGGAGCTGGCAGGACAAATGCTTCAAGCAAGGCCACGTTTTTCTTTTCCAGAAGGAGGGCCGTGACAGCAGACGCTAGGAGAGCCTTTGGCCTAGGGCCGAGTGGCCGAATGACTCAAAGGAAAAGACAGCAAAGAAAGCTCCTCAAGCCCAAGGCTCTAAGTGGTCTGGGCCAGAAAGCTGCCATTCGGCTTGGTTCAGAAGGACCTTCCCAGGCTCACGGAGGGCTCGCCACGGCCGGCAGCTAAGCTTCAGACCAGCCTTTTGGGTTTCTGCTGGGAATTGCCTTGGCGACCAAAGAGTGTGCGTGCTCTGAACTGCCTTCCAGTCGAACTGCGTGCTCTGCGGGACAGTGACACACAGTGAAGGGTTTTTCCAGTGTATTTCTCTCTCACACTTTTTTTATTGCTTAATTTTTTTAAAATTTTGAAATAATTTCAAACTTACAGGATGGTTGCAAAAATAACACAAAACTCATGCAGAGAATACTAACATGCCTGCCCCGCCCCCATACCCAGACACACCAATTTTAACTTTGGCTACATTTGCTTTCTCATTTTATATCTATCTATCTATCTATCTATCTATCTATCTATCTATCTATCTATCTATCTATCTTTCTATCTATCTACCTATCTATCATCTATGTATTTTCTAAACATTTGCGAATAGGTTTTAGACATCATGCTCTTGAACATGTTAAACTTCCATGTATATTTCCTAAAGACAAGGATATTCACTTGTATAATTGCCTTAAGTACAGTTGCCAAGTTTAAGAACTTTAACATTGATATAAATCTTTCAGTCTATATTCCAGTTTTTTCTATATGTCCCAGTAATGTCCTGTGGGCCCTTTCTCCTCCATTATTAGATCCGATCCAGGATCAGGTATTGGATTAATGCAATTGTCTCTTTAGTTGTTTGCTCTTTTTTTTTTTTTTTAAATTGTAGACACATATTTACAACATAATGACTAGGTTTCTTGAATGTACCACTGGACTAAACCTATTACCAATAAAAACTTTCAGTGAGAAATTTTGAAAAACTTTTATAGGGATGCACAAAGAAAGTCTAGTATGTAAGTTGATTATAGAGAGGGAAGCTTAAAGGGAATATTTTTTTCTCAAAGTAATTAAATTAGTCACTTTATGCAATCTGTCAATTCAATATTTTATAGGCTTTTCAACTATTTATTTGAAATGGTTCTAGTACAGTAGTCCAGGTACTAAAAAAGCAACAAAACTGGTTGCAAATATGTAGAGAGGAGATACAAGACATTTCTAAACAAAACCTGAATCAACTCATAAACTAGTAGACATCAATAACATGTGTCATTGCCTCCTATATGTTGTTTTAAACATTTTTTTTTTAATTTTTAAAACATTTTTAAAGTGGTACCCAGGATTGAACCCGGGATCTCATATGTGCAAGGCAGGCACTCAAACACTGAGCTACACCCATGCCACCCTATAGGTTTTTGAAGGATTTTTGATGCATGATAAGAAATCTATTTTGTTAAAAGCCCATAAAGTGATTTTGGGGTCCTTTTGTCCTTCCATATTGCACTGACATTGTCTCCAGAGGTACCACATACACCTTGATAGTCCGTTATATATATTATGATTTTGTTTTCAATCCATCAAAGGATATGGTTCTCAAGGTCTTTCCAAGTTCTAGAGACTAAATATTTGTCTTGAATGCAGTGGAATATTAGGGTAAGATATATGTTTCTATACAACTGTAGCGTCGGCACTTCCTCATCCTATGTCATAACAAAAAGACTCACTTTGTCAATACATCTACTATAAAGCTCAGCTCTTCTGCAAAATTATCCTACTTTCCCATTTTTTTTTTACTTCAGTCACATTATTACAAAATCATTTTAGTTTATTTCCCTCTCATCATATATAAATAAGTTTTGGTTAGTTTTTAGTTTCCTTATTCTGATGTTGATCTCTACCTCTATTTCACATGCCTAAGGCAGAATGGCTTCTGGTCATTATCTTATATCCAAACATCCATTATAAACACATGTACGCATTTCACTACTTTATTCTATTTTCTACCATTGTCAAGCGTGGGCATTTGCATTGAAATACAGATCATTTAATTTTAAATTAATTTAATATTATTTCTTCCTTATATGATAGTTAGGAAATTATCTATACATTTCATTTCAGGATAGTGAAAGGTATATAATTAGACTGATTTTTTAATGGGCAATTCCAGGTGATTTTTCTCCCAGATTAGTGGTTCTCCAGCATGGCTCAGGAACTCTGATGGAGTTTTAAAAGATACAGCTGCTCAGGTTCCATCCAAACCTGCTGGATTAGAATCTCGGGGTGAAGCCCTGATATCTGTGTTTTTAAAACATTTCTCCATGGATCCATCCAATGCACAGTCAGGATTAAGAATCATTTGAATACCTTGGTGCTCATATTGTGGCCACTGACATGTAAAATCTTGAAAACTTGGATTATATCTTTTTCCTATGAAAAGTGCCTTGTCATGACACGAAAATGACTTTAAGGGGACACCCTCTTCATGAATGTCCCTTGCCAATAAGTGCTCCTCCATGCTTTTTCCCCTTCCTGCTAGGCTAGACAGAATGAAGATAACCCTTAGGATAGCCTTGGAAACCACCCATTTAAGATGGCAGCGCCTTCATGAGCCTCAATCCCTGAATGACCGCGTGGAAGAGCTGAGACACTAACCTGTTAGGTGAACAAGAAATACATTTCTATATATTTGAGCCATTGTATATTTTGAAGCTTGCTTATTGTAGCAGTTTTCCTACTCTAATACAAGATGAAAAGTATTTTATGACTTACTAACTGATTAATTAGATGAATACATTTGTGTAAAGAAGGATTAAGTCAGAGGGGTGTTTTGTTACCCTTTTCCACATTTATAAGGCCTTAGGTTGCACAGTCTACTTAGAAAACATTTCTCTTCTCAAATGCCAATGTTGTCACGTTTTGTTATGGAAACCATGGTCTAGATTCTGGAGCTGCCTAATCATGTGTTGGGGTGATAACCATTCATTCTCAATTCTAGCATACTTAGGAGCAACCAGTATGTTCAAATAACCAAGGGGCAAGACAAAGCCATCAGAATGTTTAGTTTGCTATAATTCAAAGCCACAGCTCCCAATATTACCAAGGACTCCAAACAGATTGCTCTATGCCATGCAGGAACTAACTTCTCATTCTTTGAACGGAACAACAAAAGCAGTGCTTTAGGAAATATTTCTCCATAGGTGGGAAACTCTCAGCCTTCTGCTGATGTAGGATTGTTGACCTGAAAGATGAAGAACCTGTCCAGAATCCAAACCTTGAGCAAATCTTTACTATCACCTTAGTGTTTGTAATATCACATAACTAAGTCCTCCTCTAATGGCCTCAAAGCTAGATCACAGTGAAGATGAGTGTTCTAGCCCAAACCCCAAATGGGAATATGGCAGTCCTGTTCACCTGGCATCTCTGTATACCCATGAGTTCCCTCTCTCAACAGGTGGCTACGAAATCATTTGTTTCTGATTCAGCAACATTAATCAATTTGGTATATTTTAGTGAAATCCATTTGGTGTTCTAGAGGACAAATACTTGGTATGGCAATAAATTCAAGCTGACTCAGAAGACATATCTCTTACTGATGATTGCAGAGAGTGAAGCTGATCAACTGGTTCAGTTTTCTTGAGAAGAAATCTCAAATAGGCACTATTTTTTTTCTTAGAATTTAGGTGGCAGCCATGTGTCTTCCTATCATAGCTAGAAATTCTACTTTGCCATTTTTGTATTTCTATAAGAAATAGTATTCTTGCCTTAAAACTTCTAGGACTAAATCATTATGGGTCTATATTTTGCTTAGGAGCCTTAATTTTGTTAGTTATATCTATAACATATTAAGAAATACATTTATATTTATATATATATTTGCTATGTATTTATTTATATATTTATATATAATTAAGAAATCCCAGGTTCTAGATATCCAGTTCCTCAAACAATGAATTATTACCTTTCTGAGGTTAGAAGGGAGACATTTTGAAGGGGCCTCTGATGGAAAATGAGCAGTCCTTCTATCACAGAAGAAGTTTGTTCACAAGGTTCGATGCAGAACTATCACCTTAGTGAGCTAGCCTGGTCTCAGGAGAGCTTGAGGACTTCATTTTTCCCAGAAGAGGAAGGTCAAAAGAACCCAGATGAATTCTTCACATGGGCCCCACCTTTCCTTGCCTGGCTTCTCAGAGATATTGGAGCAACCACCCCAAACAGGAAGTAGCTTGCACACACTGGGGCAGATTGTATTTTCCAAAGATGACCCCAACAGTATCTTCCATCCCACATGATTTTCTACAGTATGGTCCTGACACTCCTATCCAAGATATGGGGTCTCTGTCCCCTCCCCTTGAATATGGGTGGACCTGTGACTGGCTTAGTAACCAACAGGATGGGCTGGAAGTGATGCTGCGTGACCTCTTAAGAGTATGTATGTCATAAAAGGCAACAGCCTCAGCCCTGTCCACAGGGATGCCTGCTTTTGGACTCTGTAACCGTTGGCCAATTTGATGTAATTATGAATTCCAAAAATATAATTGGATCATGCTTGTAAACTGATCTGTTAATCTGGGCATGATTGAGTTATGATTAGGGCATTGACTGGGCCATGTCAGTAGGGCATTGAGCCCCACCCCTTGACGGGTGGGGAATCGAATATAAAAGGCAAGGCAAAGAACAGAGTTGAAGCAGTCTTTTGAGAAGCAGTTTTGATGTTGGAAAGAAGGCCCCAGGAGAAGAGAAGCGAGCCGTTCACCTGATCGTCTACAGCTGACCTTGTGGAGGAAACAGGAGGTAAGCCCAGAGAGAAACACAGCCCCGGGAAGAGAGGAACCCCAGAAGCCTGAACCCTGGCAAACGCCGGCAGCTGTCTTGCTCTAACATGTGGCAATGGACTGTGGTGAGAGAGGAAACATAACGCTTTATGGCCTGGTAACTGTTGACTTCTACCCCAAATAAATACCCTTTGTAAAGACCAACCCATTTTTGGTATTTCACATTAGCACCCCTTTGGCTGACTAATACAGACTCCTTGACCACCAGGCAAGATGTCCAGCCACCACCCACTGTGAGGAAGCCCAGGCTACAAGGAAAGGCCACATGGAGATATTCCAGTTGACAGGTCCAGCTGACATCCAAGCCAACAACCAACATCAATGACCAAATGTGTGAACAAATACATCTCTGGCTGATTCCAGCCCCTCAGCCATCAAATCACCTCTAGTTGATGCGTCTCTCAGGATGAGGCCTCAGATGCTGTGGAGCAGAGACAAGCCATCATGCTTTTGTGCTCTATCCAAATTCATGACCGGTAGAATCCACCTTTCTTTAAGCTGTAAAGTTTTGGGGTACTTTAATACACAGTAGCAGTAACCAGAACCCACCTGCATATCCTCATCATATACTTAGGAAGGAATGGGATCCAGAACAGGCAGATGGGAGATTAGACTCCTGATCTGGTACACCGTGAGATATAATTGCATTTAAATACCTCCTGCCTCACATTATTAATTCTACTGCCAACCAATGCCTTGACCCAGCCCTCAACCTTGACCCTTATTCATGCAACAGTTAGGGGCTTGAGTTTATCCTCTCAGATACAGTGTGTAGTCAGCAATTTTCACAGGAGGCCTTTAACTGTAAACTCTGCCCAGCTCATTATCGAAACATATGCATCTGCCCTTAACTGGAAACCCAAAACATCTGCACTCTGGTTTCTCACCAGAGAGTAAAGCACATTGAATTCTCAGTCCTACAATCCTTACTAAATCCTGGTGGGGAGAAATAGACTTTGTAGAGATTTGCCTGAAAGAGCGTCTTTCTGTTGAACAATGTGTCTATTTAATTTTAATTTTATTATAAGCCTGTGACTCTCAGAATGGAATGTGTCTTCCTCTTTGCTTTGGCCAACCAAAGAAAACATAGAGCCAAATTTGTGGCCCACTCCTAGCAACTGTACAGATGTACCTCTGTGTGCTAATCTGACTTCTGGATTTATTCTTTTCTTCATATTATTTTCCCTTCCTACAGATCTTGTCAACTATTGATGTACCCCTTTGCACTGCATGGCATTTGGTAAGCCATTTTAAATCCCCTGTGGAATAAACAACATATAAATAAAATAATGTAAAAGATCCCCAAATCAATGAGCAGTGTCAATGTAAGCATGGGTGATTCCTAAACATCATTAAACATGCATCCGCCTGAGGCTCTAGCCCAGACAGAAGGGCCTATAATCTAGCAAGGTACAATTGGCTGAAATGCACCTGGCCACGTCATCACCCCGAACTGAACAGCCTGCTCAAACACCTGACGACGTTCAGGCCAGTGGCTCATAAATGAGGACCGCTCCCTCTTCCGATTTGCATGCTTCTTCCCAGATCCACAAAGCTTCAGATACATTTCCCCCGTGTTCCCCAGGTACAGAATTGAAATGGCTGATAGTTCTCCCTGGTTATTTTGAAACAGATAACTCGTATCAAAAATTCCTAGGAATGGGAATGAAGGTGGTTCCTGCACAGGTATGTCTTCTTTGTCATTACAGGTGAGCACTATGGCTGATGAAAACGATTGAAAAAGCTTCAGAGGAAAGTGTGACAGTTTGACCTCGTTCCTCCAGAAGGAGGGAAAAGCTATATTAAATTGCAAAAAGGAGACACAGAATTCCAGGAGTATGGATTTGGGAGGGGTGAGTGTATCATCTCCTTCTCAGTGGAGTTTTTTTGTTTCGTTTTGGTTTTTTACTGAAAATTTATTATTATTGGTTAATGTAACATATGCCATAAATCTCTCAAAGTATATTGAAAGATTTTCCATTTCATTCTTTTTTTCCCTCTTCATTTGTTTTTCAAAAGATACTTCAATTACATAAATGTTACAGAGAATATATAGGGGATTCCCATATGCCCCGCTACCCGCACCTCCCACGTTTTCCCACATTAGCAACATCCTTCATCAGTGAGGTACATTCATTGCAATTGATGAACACATTTTGGAGCCTTGCCACTAAGCATGGATTATAGTGTACATTGTAGTTGACTCTCTCTCCCACTCAATTCTGCAGGTTATGGCAGGATATATAATGGCCTGTGTCAGTCATTGTAATGTCATTTGGATGCTTCCCAAGTAATAGTAGTGGTTTTTTAAAAAATATTTGTTTTATTTTTCTTTGTGTATCCTCCCCTCCTCCAAATGGTTCTCTCGCCTGTCTGCTCATTGCGCGCCTTCTCCAGGAGGCACCGAGAACTGAACCTGGGACCTGCCACGTGGGAGGGGTGTGCCCAACAGCCTGGGCCACTTCCGCTGCCCCAGTGGAGCTTTGAACTGAAGTGTGTCCTCCAGGAAGATATGCTCAGGCACTAAGGCCCAGGCCCGTGAACGTGATCGTATTTGGAAATAGGGTCTTTTGAGTACGGTATTAGTTAAGATGAAACCAGACTGGATTAGGGAGGGTGTTAATCCAGTAAGGCTGGTGCTCCTCGAAGCAGGGGAGACCTGGACACCGAGGAGAAGGCCACGTGGCCCAGGCAGAGACCGAGTCATGCTGGGACTGTCCACAAGCCACCACCAGGACCCCACAGGTCCAGAGGCTGCGAGGCCCTGCCAACACCCGGAGTTCACGCTTCTGACCTCCGGAATTTTGAGAAAATGGATTTCTGTTGTTTTAAGGTACTCATTTTGTGGTACTTTGTTACGGCAACCCTAGCAAAGTAAGACAAGGGGTTTTCAAACCATTTCGGACAATCAAAACCCTTAAAAAAAAAGAAAGTGAAATCCCATGTGAAACCCTCCTATTTCGGCTGAAGTCAAACGTCTCTGATGAAAGCAAGAGAAATGGGGGCCTGAAGAATATTTTCTTGGCCTCTCCCTCCCTGCCTCATTCCCCCCACAACCCCGAGGCTCCTTCCAGAACCCTGGGCCTCAGCAGCAGGTGGTTTAAAAACCAGCAATCCAGTGGGATTATAGAACTCACTGGGAAGCAGAGGCTCAGGGAGGTTACGGAACTGAGGTCAAGGGGTGCAGGAGCTGGGAGGAACCTCAGGGGGGCAGCTGGGCCGGGCTGTCCCGAGATCACGCGGAACTGGCAGAGCTGGAAACTAGAACCCAGATAGCACTCACTCCCCGCCCAGAGCTCAAAAGCTGCCTACCCACAGAATTTCCTGACCTCGAGATCTGTAAGAAACTACAAGTGACGGCCAGCGGACTCTTCTCCAGAGATATTTGAGAAAATGAATCATTTTCCTGGAATGACTTGGGAGCGACTCAGTTTTCAAAACAAGGTGCAGGGTAGTGAGGGGAGAGGAAGGAGTGGAGGGAACTGGGCATCGACCCAGAGGCTCTTTAATTAGTGACTTTCACCAAAATATTACCAATGTCTACTTTCGGAGAGTGAAATTATGATTCCTCAGGAGATTATTCATCAAGGTGGTATTTCTGTATTTTCCAAGTTTTATTTCTTGGGCATGCATTACTTTCATATTTTGAGGGAGGAAAATGCTATTAAAATGCAAAATCAAACTGTCCTTCATTCTTATTTCATAAGCTTTGTCAATGCCTGGACTGATGAGGGGAGAAATGCAGCTGGTGAATGGATACCCCAAAGAACAGGGAGCTTGCTGGGACTAGGAATACTTACAGCTGTTTGTATATTTCTGTCACCCCTAAGGCTGTTCCCTTTTCTGAAACACTGCACGGCTAGTCATTTTGGCAGGAGATGGAGGTAATGAATTTGTGAGTAAAGCTTCTCAGCCTAATCTGCTCAGCTGGGAAGACCTCTGATCAATAACCTAAGCTGCATTTCTAAGTACAAAAGAGGATCAAACTTAAAGATCATCCTCAGAAGCCTGGCAAGTCAGATGCTGAGAAAGCATGGCATGGAGAATTCAGTGGAGTGTTGGGCTGCCGTGGAATGCCGTGGAATGTGAAGCCTACTTTATCTCAAAGGTTACCATTTGCTATACCAAGAGAAAGAACAGGTGCACCTGCTATACCAAGAGAAAGAACAGATGCACCTGCCAAGGTGCAAATGGGGTTTACCTCCTGGGTTTTGGGCATCACGATTGTTGGTGCCAATTTTAAAGAACAAACCGCTCCTGCTGGTCTCCTCCTGAGAGTCATGTGAGCATTCCTGGAGCTGACTGCCTACTCCCCGCTGGCCCTTGGAGCCCCGAAGCCCGCTTCCCCACCACAGCATGGACTTCATCTGTGCAGAGTCTGGACCTAAGAAGCACTTGTTCCTTGGGCCTCCATGGGACCAGACGGGGTGAAGGAAGCTGGAGCTGTCTTGGTCAGCTGCAGAGCCACTCCTTCCAGGCTGGTTCCGGGCTAGGAAAGGCCATTGTCGATCACTCACAGCCCAGGCCCCTGAGGAAACTAAGTCCCTGGAGAGCGGACTTGTCCTTCCCTACGTGAGTTTTTAAAGGGAGATGCGCTCACGGCTAGTCAACCTCTTGAGTTTCCTTTTGCAAATATCGCTTTCCAATATCAGTGGCAAAGGCTGAAAGTAAGACATAGCTTACTAACCCTTTGTGCATTGCTGCAGGTGGCAAAACATAACGTAACAAGCACGTACGTGTATCATAAAATAGCCCCAAATTCCCTGGTAGGAGATAAATGGGGAGTACGCTTGGGAAGCTAATAATATGGTGTTTATACTCCAAACTGTGTGGACATTCCTAGCTGGCAGGAGCGTGTCTGCTCTGGGACACTCAAGCACTTGGCGCTCGACAGCTGTTTCCCACACAGCATTATTATGTTCTGTTCACCTGAGCCCTCACAGACACTGTCGGTAAAAATGTACATTGACAAAGCTTTTTGGAGTAAGATAAGATGTCTCAACTCCTTTTCAGCCAGCAACTCTACTTCTAGAAACATATCCAAAGTAATAAACAAAATCGGGCAAGAGATGTTTTCCAGGAATGCAAACTGCAGCTTTATTTATTTATAAGGCCATAAAAAAGAGAAATCACTTAAATGTATAATAATATAGGATTCAATGAATAAATCATGCTCTATCTTCAGGAATAATCATGCAGTCATTTAAAATCTTAATTTTAAAAGAAAGTGCCCATGTAAAATCCTGATGAAAATATGTAAATATAGATACGAATGTATATATACATGCAAACATATACACACACAAACGCAGTATGTAGAGAAAAGAAAGTAAATCCTAAACCAAACTGAGAATCTCGTCTAAGTGGGCATTTTCCCAAGCGCTGACCTGGGTTGAACATAGCCTTATGGGGTCAGCACTGTGGTCATCTCCATTTGGTGAACAAGGAACCCAAAACACGTGCTCAGGGTTAGACAGCTAAGAAGGCACCGAAAGGGAGCTTGAACTTGACCTAAGAGTCCCTGCTGTCACCCCTTCGCTGTGCTGTGATCACGACGCCAACCACAGTTAACTTCAGGGGGCCCGATTTGGGGGCAGAGATTTATTTCCTTAGTTCTACGCTTTGTGCTTTAATTCTGCATTTTGTATAAATGACTTCTGTAACCACAACTTTTTTTTTCTCCTGACTTCATCATCAGACTGTGCGGTCCTTGAGGTCTTTCCACTCACGACTGCGATGAGCACCATGCCATGACAGCGCTCGCTGTGGCTGCCGGCGCTATGGCCGGGGCTGCTGTGGCCACTGTTGCTCTGACCACACAACTGCAATGACCACTGACACTATGACCAGTACTGCCATGGCCACGACGGCTGTGGCCACGAGCGTAAAGCCAGCTACCACCATGGCCATCACCACTGGGCCCACGGGCGCCATCACCGCCACTGCATGACCATCACCACCATGGCCATCGCCACCAGGCCCATGGGCGCCATCACCTCCACTGCACAACCTCTAGTGATGTGCCCTTGGCTGCAATGACAATTACCACCATGGCCATCACCACCGGGCCCACGGGCGCCATCACCGCCACTGCATGACCATCACCACCATGGCCATCGCCACCAGGCCCACAAGCGCTGTCACCTCTGCTGAATGACCTCTAGTGATGTGCCCTTGACTGCAATGACAGTTACCACCATGGCCATCACGACCGGGCCCCTGAGCACCGTCACCACCACTGCATGACTGTCACCACCATGGCGGCTGTTGCTGTTGCCATGATCATAGTGGCAGCTGTCACTATGACCAGCACCTTTGGGGCCACTGTGGCCATGAGTGCTATGACATGACTGCAACAACCACTGCCTCTAGGACCACCTCCACTATGATCTCTAGTGATGTGACCACAACTGCAACAACCACTGCCCCTATGACCATCACCACTATGACCTCTAGTGATGTGACCATGAGTGGTATGACTACTACCTCTATGACCATGAGTGCTCTGACCACAAGTGATATGACCACAACTGCAATGACAACTACCTCTATGACCATGAGTGCTATGACCTCTAGTGATGTGCCCTTGACTGCAATGACCTCTACCTCTACGACCACCACTGCTAGGACCACTATCACCGTTAACGCTAAGACCACTATTGCTATGGCCACTATGACCACCGTTGCTATAAACACCATTACTATGACCACAACTACGCTAACTGCTATCGCCATGGCACTGGTCACCTTGACAGAGCCGTCCTTAGATTCCAGGGGACAGTCCACATGCCTTGGTTCATGCAAACCACAACGTAGAAACTGCTTGTCCCCCACTTTCCAAGAAACTAAAGCATATCAATCTTTGTATTCTCAGTCCCTAGCATAAGACCCGGAAAGTATTAACTCCTCAATAAATGTGCTTTAAATAAATAATAGTTTACAAAGCCATAGATTTTACTCAGCTCAATGGAATACTGCTGTCTTTCTTATATGTCAGTAGAAAAATAAAACCTAAAAAGTAACAACTTGGATAATGTAGATCAGAGGCAACGTCAAGGTTGGTGAACCCAAAAGTCATGCGTGTCTTCTGGGGATAAGTGCTGAAAGAGCAGGCGCAGCTGCAGGGCTCAGGACACCATAGGAGGGGCAGGGGACCTCAGCGTAGAGATTTTGCTTTGCCTTCTTCCTTTCAATCCAAGAGAAGCAGGAGGTGGGAGTAACAGGCCAAGAGTGGAAGGGGCTGGGGCCTAGAAGTAGGTCTACCAAACAAGTGTCTTGATATTTGCTTTAGACACAAAACTTTATGGGACAGTTTGATATTGAATTTAAATTTCCCAAGAAAACATACAGACTTCATTATGGCTTTTCCTTTGTTCAATAACTACCTGTAAGGAAAAAAAATTGTAAATAATATTTAATTTTACTTCTGGGTTCAGGAAATTAGTGAGATTTTATTGTAATTTTTCTCATGGTTTTCTACCATTCAGCTGTCAGAACAGTTTTAGACAATATTTTGGGCTGGTGGGCATGAGGGCAGAGGGAGCACACCTATGCCCCTTCCAAATTCAGGGTCTCATTATAGTATTAGTCCTTTGATTGGAGCAGAGAGAGCCTGACTCCAAAATCTTGGTAGAGTATTGGATTATTTCATATTTCCCTTTTGAAAAATAGTTAATAATTGTCATGATGGTACAAGCTTATGTCATAAACTATCTTACTGTATCATAACAAACCTGTGGAGCTGGGCAGACTGGTTGGAAGCAGTATTTCTATTGGAAGAGAAGTGCAGTGTTTGATGAAACCATCTCTGTTGGTTTTTTTTGTTTTGTTTTTTTTTTACAATTTGAACTGTACAGTTTAATAATTTTTGATGATATTTACCATGTCCTGTGTCCATTAATGTAAGGTGATGAAGAGTATTTCCCATGACCATTACATAGCCCATTTGATCTTTTCTGTTCCTGGAGCCATTCTCTCCTCTGATTCCAGCTAAGTCTGACTCATTGTTTTGTATTGAATTATGTCTCCCAAAAAGACAAGCTCAAGTCCTAACCTCAGTCCCATTGTTGTGACCTTATTTGGAAGTTAAGATGAAATGATGAAAAGCTTTTCTGGTCTTTGTCTTTAGCTCCTTGAGAAGCAACCTCTGAAACTCTGGAATTTCCTGTGCTGTCTTTTGTTCTCCATGGTGGTCCCAGGACCACATCTGACTGCTCATATGCTAATGAAATGATGGGGGGGGGGCAACCAGAAAGACCAACCAAGTCATTAGTGGGGGGAGGAGGGAAGGGGCTGCAGGCTGAGTTCAACCACGTGGGCATTGATTCTACCAATCATGCCTTTGTCATGAGCCCACATAGAAACCCGGGTCACTGAAAGCTCCCATGAGCTTCCACGATTGGGAAGAAGCACTGCTATGCTGGGAGGGTCCCGTGTCCTGACTCCACATGGAGAGGACATGGGAGCTTGCGTTCCAGGCCCTCCCAGACCTCTCCCTCTGCACCCTTTTTTGGTGCCTTCTCTTTTATATCTGTTTTCGACACTCTTAAGGCTAGCTCTTTCAGTGAGTTCTGTGAGTCGTTCTAGCCAATTCTCAAACTTGAGGGGTAAGTGGAAATCACCAAATTTGTAGCCAGTTGGTCAGATATGCTGTGACCTGGGCTCCCAGGCTTGCACTTGGTGCCTGAAGAGCAGTCTTGGGGAGGGCACTCCTGAACCTGTGGATCTGGCCTAACTCTGGGGACTTAGGTCAAGACTGAATTGACGGAGTGACTCAGCTGTCTCTGCCGTCACTGGTTGAAGGTTTTGTTGCCCACACAACTGGAGTCCTTCAGAGGGAAGAGGAGACCCAAGCAGACATAAGTGAGCAGGCCATGGATGGTCAGCAAGCCCGCGCCGAAGCCAGGAGGGAGGCAGGGAGCACGGCCGATGCCTTCACTTCAGACTTCTGTCCTCCAGAACTGAGACAACACATTTCTGTTGTTTTAAGCCACCACCTTTGTGGTATTTCCTTACAGCAGCCCTAGGAACCAAGACACTCATTCTCCCCCAGACTCAGCATCTCCAACCTCCACCTGGGCTCTGTCTCTGCAGTACTCAGGGCTCACCTCCATCACAGCCCTTACCCATTATCTTGAACATTTTTTTAGAGGTACCAGGATTGCACCCAGGACTTCGTACATGGGAAGCAGGAGCTCAACCACTGAGCTACATCCGCTCTCCAATAAGAGTTAGTTAGCCAGTTTGTTTGTTTTTAGAAGGTCGAACCCAGGACCTCATACATGAGAAGAAGGCACTCAACAAGTTGAGCTACATCCGCTCCCACATTGAGCACTTTTTCATGTGTTTTTTCACCATTTGTATTTCTTCCTTGGACAAATATCTCTTCAAGTCTTTTGCCCATTTTTCAGTTGGGTTGTTTGTCTTTTTATTGTTGAGTGGTAGCATCTCTTTATATATCATGGACATGAAACCCTTATCGGATATGTGATTTAATTGCTGGGGATGTTGCACAGTTTTTCATGTGTTTTTCTGCCATTTGTATTTCTTCTGTGGACAAATGTCTAGTCAAGTCTTTTGCCCATTTTTTAATTGGGTCATTTGTCTTTTTATCTCATTATCTTGAGATAAGCAGCTAATTGTCCATGCCCACACCATCCATCCCAGTGCCAGGCAGAGTTCCAAGCATAAGCAGAGTCATACTGCAGAATGGTCGATCCTCTGCTATAGCAGAGAGCTATTTGAATTTAGCAGAAATTCTGTGATCTCTGCCAGGGGTTTTCAAACTGGGTTCCACATACTCCTGGAAATTGAAGATGGATTCTCACAGGTCCTTAGACTGTCTTTTAGAATTTTAAAATTTTGTGCCTGTGCTACAAAGGTATCTAAGACATACCTAAGATACTAATGTCAGAATGTTCTGCATCAGTTCAACCCATGGCTCTCAACCTGGGTCATGGATGTGAGTCTTTGTGAGAAGCTGTAAACAAATACAACTGGACCAACTCTGAACCTTAATATCTTAATTAAATTGGGACCTCTTGGGGTGGGTCACCACATGGGTATTTTTTTTCAGAGACCTCCCAGATGATTTAAATGCATGGTCAGTCTTTTCTTTATGATTGTGCTCTGTGAATTTCCAAACTACTTCTTTGCAATGTACAGGTTCACAATAAAAATTCATACATTGGGACCCACCGACCTAGATAATCCATATAACCCTGAACTGTTTTCTAAGTAGCGCATCTTTGACTGGTGCTCCCGTTGCCGTTGAATCTTGCAATTATATTTTAAGTGTCTTGGATAAGTAAATCAAGAACAGAAACAAACCAAATACATAAATGATGTATTCTTGTCAGAACCCATTGGTACGGCGGCATGCTGCACGAGTCGAGGTTTTGTGTCAGTCCTGCAAAGAGGCCAGTGGCAGGAGAACTGAGTCACACGCCAGGCCCAAAAGAACCCAAAAGAACCAGAGGGCCATGCCACAGCCGTGATGCAAGCAGCAGCGTGATGTCTGCAAACCATTCTTCATATCACGTTGCCTCTTAGGTAGCTGATTTGTGATTTTGGTTTGGCTTTATGCTTCCATAAGCGCTATGAGCATATGGAGCTTCTGCTTGGTGGTCGCTTCAGCGAATAAATAGTGGCTATTCGTATTTAAGCCACATTGCAAAAATGAGAACCTTTTCAGCATCAGCGCTGGGAGAGTCTGTGGGCGTTTTTTCCTTTTTAAATTTAAAGAGTACTGACGGATGTGATTTCTGGACCCTAGAAAAGGTAAGGCAAAATGACCTCTGGACCAGGGAGAGGGAGAAGGATGCAGGAGAGAAGACTCGGCTTTCCTCTTTGTTGGTGCCATTGGGAGCCCAGAATGATAAGCAGTTGAGCCTCCCTCTCAGGTCTGGACCCTGAATGGAAATCCGCTGCTAAGATCCTGAACTTGGCAAGGATTTCCGGCCTCCCAATGCCCGCGACCTTCGGACGTCTCTTCCTCAGGCTACAGGTGCTTGCTCAGCTCCCCAGCCTCCCAGCAGCTCTAAGAGTTCCCTGTGAAAGACACAGGTCCAAATCCGCTGCTCCTGGGCCCTGAGATGATTCTAGCTCACCAGATGGGCATCTTAGCCATCAGGGTGAAGTTTTTAACCCTGAACGGCAGGGGTCAAATCCTGCCTCAGGATTTCCAGGCAGGAACGTATTTACTCTCTGTAAGAAGGGCGTCATAATCTCTTTCCTAGAGACAAAAACCAGGGTGTTTGTATTCAGAGCGTGTCGACAAAGCGAAGCCACGTGAGTGCGCCTATGTGTTATGAGCCAGGAATAGTACAAGATGCTTTAGTAAATATGTGGTCATTCTTTTGACAGTCACGATGCCATGGGCTGGGTATCGTGATTTCTTTTAGACATGAGGCTCAGGGAAGCAGCTTATCCAGGGCGATAAGTGGCAGAGTTGTTTCTCATCAATGCCCGCAAAGTCCACGCCACGCTGTGTTTTCGGGAAGTTAACTGGGGCCATGAGGCTTGTTTAAGGCCATACCGTAAGTAAATTGGTAGCAGGGAAAGTTGCCAGGTTTTTCATCTGCTGCCTACAGAATCCAATCGGCCTGAGAAAAGAAGACCTTGCACCACTTGATAACTATGAAGTGCCACTTATTTCAAAACAATGGCAGGGAGCAGGCTCCTGGGAGAGGAGGTTTGCCCTTACAACTAACTCCAGAACTAATACAACCAAATCTTCCCCAAGGTGACAACAACGGGCATACCTGACGATGAGCCCATTCAGGATTTCCAAGGCCTCTTCCTGTCAGAATCTTTCAATTGTTGAGAACTGACTATCCTCCGTGTTTACAACCCAAATGTTTTAAAAATGTTCTTTTGTTCTAAATATAAGGCCCTATTGCCAAACACAAAAACATAAATGCTCTAAGTAATTGTCTAATAATAAGAACAAGTGCAAAGAATTCCACTCTGGAGAGAGGAAATATTCTTTGTGGCAAAAGCTTGTTTTAATTAATCATTAAATAAATGTTTCGTCTGCCTAGAGAGCCTGATGTCTAGTGAACACATAGAAAGCGAGCAGGATTTCCTTAGCCTCAGCAGGATGTGTTTCATCAGGGCACCGAGAAGACAAGATACACCAGGCTCGCAAAGCAGAACTGGGTGACAGATAATGGTGGGCGCCTTATGATGACAACGTGTGCTTCTGAGTGACATCCCACGCCCCTTTTTTCACTAAGTGAACACTTTCGAGATGCTGGCATGCTTCTTTCTAGTTTCCGGTTTCCCTCAACTTTTCACCTCAGCCTCTTCATTGACCATGGTTTTGGGCTCTTTGTTGTTCCATCAAATGAAAGAGAAAATTTGTCTGAAGATCAGTTTTGGGTGTGCAGGTGATCAGGGCTACAGCATTTCAATAGCACGAGAATTTCAGCGGCAACAAGTACACATGCCAGATGCAGGCAGCACCTGCCCCCCGCGCCCCCAGCAGGCAAAGGGTCAACCTTGGGTAACCGGAGCTGGACTGGAGGTCAGGAGAGGAGAGACAAGCAGAGAGGGTAGTGGAGCTGAGTCAGGGGTCTGACAGGTTCTCTGGGGAGCAAGTTGGATAAAGTTACCAGGAATTGAAGTATGAGGCTCTTGGGAATTACTGGGGAATGTAAAGAGCATTGCGGTCAGAGAGGAGTTCAACAATGGGGTAGAAATAGTCATTAAAATGAATTTGAAGACTAAACCAAACATTCATGAGAGACTGTAGATTTATTCATGTGAGGCTTTGGACAGGTGACTTTTTCTAAGCCTTGGAAAATACTCTCTAAAAGGGTAGTGTTCCAATTAGGGGTGGATTGTGAACAGTTAGAAAGATGATACATGTTGCAGGGGTGGTGTGAGAAGAAAGAGCCAATTGGGAAAGGAAGACGTGGTGAGTCCACAGCGTTTTCACCAACAAAAGGCTCACATTCAAAGCAATGATTTTTATCAATGACTCTCCCTGAGATAATTGCTGCTTCTAATTCTCAACATAATTAATTGGCACATAGTTAATTAGCATAATTAGCACAACAAGGTGTTGAGTAACACTCACAGTCTCTATTGTCTTTTTTATAGGAGGCACCGGGGATCGAACCTGGGACCTCGTACGTGGGAAGCAGGTGCTCAACCGCTTGAGCTACATCTGCTCCCTCTCTATTGTTTTTATCACCCTTGAGTCCCTGCATTTTTTTTTTCTTAGCCTAGCTAAAAATTAAAACACTTAATTGTATCAAGGAAAGGAATGGAGGGCTCAGTGTAAGCCAGAGATTCTCCTCCGTATTGATAGCTGTGTGTGATTGAGTGTGTCCATCATAAACTGCAGTATATCTCTATTTACTTTCTCCCTTTTATCCCACAATAACCCCAGGAGATGGGCATTCTTTTCTCCATTTCATAGTTTGATGTTATCGAGCTTTTCAGTACACTTAAAAGGATGCTATGTTGCAGAAAAGTGGGACAGTGTGGGAAAGCAGGGGCCTTCCCAAGTACCCCTGGGAACATGCATAAATATGCATCTATTAAGCGACAGAGTGGCATAATATCTGCTGACCATCCACAGGTAGAGACCATGAATTAAAGTAAGAAATTCTGACATTCATTTTCTTACATTTAACACAAGGTTCATAGCAGGAATCAGTAAATATTTATTGAATGAATAAATAAATGAAATCAGCCAGGAAATGACCCAACGCTAGATTGTAAGATACTGACGCTATTAACCGAAATGGCCGTCAGAAGGAAAAGTCATTATGGACTGGGGTAGTAGCAAGATTTTTTGAATGAGGTGAGATCTGGAAGAATTAGAAATATGGAAATCATCGTAAAGAACAGCTGACTTCTCATTCTCCTTTCCGGTACCTTCTGTAGTTCCAGCTCCCTGTTTTTTTTGGCCTTTTCTGCTCCCTCTCAGGTCTTCCCCCTGAGCTCATCCGCTCTGTTCTTACTTGCCCGATCCTTGAAATCTGTCCAGCTAGTTCTCAGAATGCCTTGAAGCTGGATGCCCTCTGTCATTTGGTGTGGAATGCAAAAAACAAGCAGTGTTTGCCCCAGAGCTGATTCTGGGCTTTTGCAAGTAAAGGAATAAGCTACCCTAAATGAGCCGAAATCATGACGTATTCAATACCTCCTTCTCCCAAACACCTGTGACGAGGGAGGGCTTCCCATGGAATTTGCGGCATCTGGGAGACCCTCTCAAGACTTCCCGTCAGCTCCCCTGGGCCTCTGCCCCAACGTCAGGGCCAATGTCAACACTACCCTCCTGACCCCCCCTGAGGGCTTGTTTCCCTGGGGGTCAGGAGAGCAGCTTCTAGCTCAGGTTTCCTGCCCGGTCTCCAGCTTGTCTTCTTTCAGAGATTTCTAGAGCAACGGTCCCTTCATAACTTGTCTCATGATAGGTAAAAAGTTGCCCCCAAACCCCATATCTCTGGTTGTAGGGGGAAGCATGGTTGATGATGGTAACCCTGGATAACTGGATCACCTTGTTTTCCTCAGAAAATGGTTCCCACTACACTTTCTTTGTGCTTCAGAGTCTTTTCCTTTTTAATTCAGATTTTCTGCAAGAATGGGAGACACCAGGAGCTGTGTTCAGCAGCACATCTGCTTTTCCAAAACACAGCTTGTCTTTGTAGTGAGAAGAGTCGTTTCACTTTTTGCGGGGTTAAGAGATGGCTTCTGTTTTGTTACTGATCTTAAGAACCTGCAAAGCTGTCCTTAATGGATAGCAAGCCGTCGCCCTGGTACCTCTTTTTAAAAAAAGCAACACTGTAAGCTACACCAGAATACAGTGCTTATATTTACAAAACAGTGTTCCAAGCTAAGAGAAGATACTAGGAAAGCAGGACAGAGCAGGAAACTAACTGGTGTGAGACAGAGGCATGGGAAGGCCAAGCCCTGCAGTGTGCATGGCAGTTTTGAGGTTAGGAAGCCAACCTTTAGCAAACAATTTTCTTAGGAAGGCTAAAAGTTTTTGCTTTTCTCCCCTCCCCCTTGGATTTAAAAAACGTTGGTTTAAGAATCCAATATTTTGATGGCCAAAGTCTTGCCTTTTCCTGAATAATATTTTTTTAAAATGCCCTGTAGCATAAGCAGAACAATAAGCAGGAAAACACTCTATGGATCTAAAGGAAATATGTCTGAGCCCCAAGCTCAGAGCATCCACTTGCGTTGTGATGCAAAAAAGTTGCCCCAAAACCCCATATCCCGGCTAATTCCACTTCCCGCCGGGGCTGTCATTTCCCGGTTAAAGTGGGAACAAAGTCCCAGCACTTGACAGACCCTGCTTTCCCCGAGGTTCACGGGTCGCCCACATGGAGCCGCCAGCATGTGCCAGCCCGCCGCCAAAGAACGGCCGGCTCGGGCCCTGGCACCACGCAGCCGAGTGGCACTGCTCCCAGAAAGCTCGTCCAATAAAGAGCCATTGTGGGACCTGGCCCCCTTCACCGTGCAGGACAAGCGGCTGAAATGAAAAGCACAATGCGAGTGAGTGGCACCAGAAACTTGAATGGCGTGGTAATCACTTCCTTAGAGGGGATCGGGTTATTTTTCATGCAACTTCATTCTGTGGTTCAGTCCTTGCCTGGTACCACAGCACACATTTCTATTGATCGGTTGATAAGTGAGAATGATTACTATGAGAACCATTACGTGATACAGGCTACAAACATCGGTGGGGAGGAGAAGTGGCCAATTGTTTGTCTCCATGCTGGAAAAGCTTAGGGGAGTGGGAAGGGATCAGCATTCATCAGAAAGAGGCAAACGCATCTGAAGAGAGAAGGAGGTAGTGATTGTCTGTACGTCCATGTCTGGGGTCAACACTGAGACTGCATCTAACGTGTAAGAAACTGAATGAGACCCAGCGTTTCAGAATCAGTATGGCCTCTATATGAGATGCGGAGTGGGTGTGAAGCAGGGTGGGGGGCAGAGGCCCAGGATGAGGGGGCTGGCTGTGCAGATAGCGATTGAGCGCTGAGCTTTAGGTCCCATGAGCTCTCCTTCCAGTGCTTCGGCCCAAATAGAGAGGAAGCTGGGAGGAGTCAGGGAGCTAATTCAGACTGAGCCACAGTTTCCATTTGGGTGACCTGGAGTGACTCTTCCTGCAACAGCCAACCTCACTACAAAAAAAACAGATGCTGTCCTTAGCTAAGCTTTCCAAAATGAATAAAGAGGAGGGGACAGGAGAATTAGGCTCCATAGATCAAACTGAAAAACACTCTTTCAGCTGGACCAATTTACTGCATTCTTCATTCCCTAGTTTTAGAAACAGGATTTTCTATCTCTGAGCCAACTATATTTTTTTATCTAATCAGTTTTGACCAGAAATATGGTCTGTCTCAAATAAACATCTTTCCTGTGATCTGGTGCTTAGAATTGGTCACGATTTCTTAATAGGGGCACTTTGTCTACTTCCTTTCTGACATATATAACTACCAAGAGGCATAGGTCTTTAAAGTACTACTTTAATGGACACAACCCCAGTACTTGTGAACGGAGGCAAATATTCCAGCAAGAAGGCTGTTTGATTCCATGCCCAGTTTTCATTTTCATTCATCGTATTTGACCAGTGCAGCTCCACCTCTGTAAGTAATTTACGATGACAATAGGTCGTTTTAAATAAGTGTCAGTTGTTTCTTTCAATTTATGACATTTTGCCCCTGTGGTATATAGATTGTATCTGGTTGAGAAATACAAATAATAAATATTTCTTCCAGCAACCTGGCATTAGTTTCTCTCATGTTATCAACTCACCAGAATTAAGCAAGATGATGGATTTGAGGCACACAAACTCTTCTCCCTGGAGATTCATCATACGGAACCGAGACGAAGTAGCCAGCAACATGTCAAATATCTCCACCATGCCCTCTACACATTTCCCCTGGTTCCTATGAAAACAACAGCAAAAATTATATTAAAGGATAGGAAAGCTTCCACAAGATATGAGAAGGTTCATAATCATGAACATCTACTGGTTTCAAATCTGTAACAAAAAACTGTCGCCCCCTCTTTTCATGGGGCACGGATGTTCATTTGAATTCTAGAAGACAAGACCAAAAAAAAAAAACCCACATCATTTTCCATTAACAAAATATTTTCATTCTGAATTCTTAGAAGAGATGTATCGTGCAGTCCTAAAAACTGCTATGATAAATATAGAGTTCTTTGACCTATGGATAATTGAAAATTATTAAGATTTGGGTAAATGAGTTTCCTAATAAATGTTTATTGATCTGCTATTATATTTGAGATTTTGACAGTTATAGTAATAAAAACAGAGTCTCTACTTTCAATGTGTTCATGGCCTTGAGGAGGAAACCAAAGAAAATAAATACTATAACAAACTCTAATGGACATGTATAAAGAGCTTTAGAGGTATAAGAAACTACAATCAATTATGACTGTGGCTTGGTAAAACCATTGACACTGCAGGGACTGGTAGGTATGGAGAGTAGAGGGCATATGAGTTGACACTTTAAGAAAACGTACAATTTCATCAAGCAGAGGTGTGCATGCATCATTGGAAGAGGGTCCTAAACAAGGACAGAAGACGCTTGAACGAGCATGGAGGTGAAGGGGTGACAAGAGGTTAATCTGGGAAAGCAGGAAAATGGCAGGTGAGGAAGGATGTCCTACATCATCATTAGAATTTTTGGCTTTTTTCTGTACAACACAGCATTGGCATCAAGGATTTAACAGTAGGAGTTGAAATTATTAAATAAGCAAAGCTGAAGATTCAAAACACGTAATATTTTTAAATGAGAAGGCATCAGTATCTTTTCCATAGTGTTGTTGTGGAAACTAATCAAGATAATACATATGAAAGAAAGACATTCATTTATTTGTTCATAAGTTGAATTTGGGGCATGATGCATTTGAAGGAGTCAGGAAGGAGTTAAAATATCCCTATGCAAACATATATTTGTGAAATATATAAATATTTAAAAAACATGAACTCTAAACACATTATTCAGCACCTTGGTTTTTACCAATATACCTTCAAGCTCTTCATCAGCTGTTATTTTTAACAGCTACATAGCTTTACATTTAAAAATATATTATATTTTATTTAACTACTTATGATGGTTAATGTCATGTGTCAACTTGGCTACCTTATGTTATCCAGTTGTTTGGTCAAACACTGACCTACTAACTACTGTGAAGGTATTTTTTAGATGGGATTTGCATCTACAATCAGTTGATTGCATCTACAATCAACAAAGGAACTTCCCTTCAGCAGTGTGGGTAATCCCATATTCTAATCAGTTGGAGGTCTTAAAGCCAACACTGAGGGTTTCAGAGGTCAGAAGAATTTCTGCCTCAGCCCCTGCTTTGCTATGGCTCTCATTATGTTTTTCTTCTTGTGTCTCCTGTTGCGTCATCTTGTTGCATCAGCTTGCCATGCCTGCCTGTCATGCCAGCTTGCTGTCTTGCTCATCTTCTTTAGGAGGTACTGGAAACAGAACCAGGGACCTCCCATGTAGTAGGCAGGAGCTCAATCACTTGAGCCACATCCACTCCCTATGCCAGATACTTTTGATATATTCATATACTTCTCACAACTTTCCTTCAAGGTTAGTATTATTATTCCCATTTTCAAGTGAGGGAATTAGGATTCAAAAATGTTAAGTCAAACCACACTGTCCACCAACCAGAAGACGGAATCCCAAAAATAAGACTTTCATTAAGTCTCCCTTCCTTGCTCTACTTTTATTCATTCAACACAATTTATTGAGGGCTTATTACATACCAGGCCTTGTGCTAGACATGAGGGCACAGAAAAGAGAGCCATGGGCATGTGAATAAGGAGTTCCAGGACAAGGCCGACCAAGAGAAAGACAGGTGGGATACAGCAGGACACTTTCTCAGAAAAGCTAGAGAAAGAAAGCCTCTCACATTGATTGGTCAGTCTACCCAAATGGAGCCTGCCACCAATCTTGAAGCAACAGCCGTGGTATTTCGACATCAAGTCAAACGAGTTTTAACACAAAGAGTTTAGGATGGTGCATGGCCCACAGTAGGGATTATATTTACGGATTAGCAATGGATATAGTGACAAATGGATACACAGATGATAAGGGAGGAGTTGGCCTTTCTACCTCAGGTATCCAGAAAAGGATCGCCACAGGACATTTTGCTTTGACTGTAGAAATCCAGACACATGGAGTCTCTGTAGAAGCAGAAGGGAAACTTTAAAAGCTATCCAGGGGACGAGAGGGTGGTCCTGCTGAAGAGTAAGTTGGCCATTAAGTGGGGAGAGCATTCTAGCAGTGGGTTTTACTTGTCACGTAGTCAAATTTATTTTTTTAAGCAGAGCATTTTCTTTCGAGTGAAAAAAATAAACAGGGCTGGGGGAAATGTTTGGAGCATGAAGCTTTAAAAATAACAACTCATAGCCAAAATAGAGAAATGTTCCTTTCTCAGTATAAAGTCTCTGTTTACTTAACAGACTGCACACCGGCAGGAGGGGATGTTTCAGTGTGGGAAGGAGCGTTTGCTCACCTGCTGTGAGCAAAAGTTCAGTTCAGAAACTGAGAAAGTGGAATCTTAACGATTTTCCTTTCTTCTGGTCCCTTCTGAATAGTCACCCACGTTTTCCCTTGAGGAGCTTGTTCTTAACTCTTCCAGCGCGAGTGAGTTCTCTCAGCCTCTAGTCACGGACATGCTGTTATTCCTAACCAGCGACGATTACCTGTCAACAGGCAGAAGGCTCGTCCTTCAGCACTCAGCAGGGGCTGTGGCCTGTGCCCTCAGTGGTGACACATTCCCAAAACTCTCAATCCAGTTCTCATTCTGTGTGTGGTTACGTGTGTGTGTTTTAGGGGACAGGGAAGACACATATTGATGACTAATCATAGAGATACTATGCTACGAGTACTCTGGAGTCTCCTTCCATGTTAGCAGAAGTGCCTCCTGTTTAGATGGTGTGAGCTTTGACCCTGGAGGGCTCCTGGACTGTGATAGGTTCTCAGCAGTGCTGTAAACATCTAAACATCTATGCTGATGTTTCCTTAAGAATGGACTCATGTCACTTTCAATGGGAAAAACTCAATTGGTCTAAACACTTCAGCCCACCCACAGAGAATCCACTGTTCATCCACTAATCAATAAAACGTATGCACTTTGAGAGCCCCATGATAGTTTTGTTTGGTCATTAGAATGTTGCCAGAATCCACATGACTGGATGATCACAAAAGCTCTGGGGCCCTCTCACGTTATGATCTCAAGGTGACAAAACTTGCCAGGTGAGCCAGTGAGCAGGTAACTTGCTAGCCAGAAATCTAGGTGGACTTTGGAGACAGACAGACACTTGTCATCTGAGGAACCATTTACCTGCCTACTGAGGTCACCGTACATTGTGGTCAAGGCTTCATTGTCAAAGGCCTGTCTTCATATTCTATACCAATTTCAAGAAGCAAACCAGAAAAGCATATTTAACTATAGTCCAGAAGGAATGGGTGAATCAACAGGGTCAGGAATGGGTTGATAACTAACAACTGGAGCTAGCACTGCTATAGGAAGGACCAGTCACAGTTCATGAGGTATTCCAGCACCTAAGAAGTACACCGGGTATGGAAAAACAAGATTTATTTTTAGAGGAGGCACAGCTTCAGGCATGGATCAGAAGAAGTCCTTTAGCAAGCAGACCTGCCTCTGGCTCCCACTGTGAAACGTGACAGCTTAGAAGATGAACTGCTTCCTCTATGGAGTCTGTCAGACTGGATTTCAAAGCATCTGAAAGTCCCTTTGTGGGGGGATCTTGTTCTGCTACTTGCCCTCTTCAAGTGTGGTCCATTTACACTTCAATACAGGTGAAAGGAACAGGACTTGAAAGAGCATCTGCTCATGGCATGTCCTGGAAGCTTCTCCTCCATAGAAACTAAAGCCTGTTTTTTTTGTGTGTGTGTGTTTTTTTTTTTAATTTTCAGAAGCCCTAAGTTACCTATGATTCCTCATGGGCAATAAGGAGCTTTAAGAAGGGTGTGCAGATCACATATGCACTTGTTTACCATCAAAAACATCTCTTAATGTTATCAGAGATGGAATGCAGGTCTTCGGCACAAGAAAGAACTCAAGGATGAGCCATAAATCAATTAAACAAGCAGAGAATTTATTGGGGGATAAGGCAAGAGAACAGAAGTATACCTTAAGAGAGATGAACAAGGGCAATCTCAAGGAAGAGAAATGCGAAGTTCTGCCCTGGGGTCCCCTGTTTTATGGGGGTACAGGACTCCAGGGTTTGTGCTGATTGGCATATTTGAGATAAAGCAGCGGAACTCTGTTGGGTGATTTGATTCCCTTAGGGGGTTAGGGGTTGTCGTCTGGTGGCTGCTGTCCACAAGCTCTGCAGGGCGTGTTGACCAGCGGTGATTGGCCTCTGGTCACTATCCACGAGACTGACATGAGGCAATCTAAAAGCTAGGTGGGTGGGTGGTGGAGCCCCTCTTGCCCCTTCCCTCTTTGCTGGCTGCCTTTAGATAATGCAGCATTTGGGTGTGTGCTGCAGCTGCAGGGTGGGTGCTTATAAGCTGCCCCTTCCTAACTTGCCCGTGTGACTCAGCAGGCTATGCTAGTAAACAGGCCAATGCCTCAGTTTCTCTTACCAGGCTTGTTAGGTTTTCTTCCCCCTTCCTCCTCAGGTCCCTATTCTATCCTGCCTCAGTGTCAGGCATCAAGGAAGCAGACTTCAGCTGAAGAGCTCTGGTCCAACTGCAATCTGAAATAACTTGGAAGGCAGACCTGGAAGGTATTCAGAAAGAGGCAATGCGGTGGATACCACGGCTGCCTTAGCAGAGGCATTACAAGAAAGAGGCAAGCTCATGCAAGAATGGAATCCTCTTCTAGCAGAGATGGAAAGGAATGGGAAAAGACCAAAGAGAAACGGCCTCACCAGTTTGATAAAGACAACTGCTCTGGCCACAAAATATGAAGAGATGAAACTGAAGATGGTCTTCAGTATCCAACGACCAGTAAGACTTGTCAGTTTACAAAGAAACTCATCTTGTGGAGAAGGTCAGACCAAGCCTACTGTTTTAAATAACCCCAAGGAGTCACTGATAAACCACAGGGAGAGGCCTAGGGACAAGGAATTATGTCTACACTTTGGGTGTAGTTACAAGCAAATGAAACTAACAAGAAGCAAGCAGAATGCAAAATTACCAGGTTTTTAAGAAAAGTACTGCCAAAACAAAAGCCTCTGATTGTTTAATCTTCCAATGATTAAGCCCCAAATTTTCACTGGCAGGAAGTACTGTGAGAGCTGTATTGCTCACCAAAAGGACACACTTCTCCACTTTAGCTGTGGCCAAGGGGACTAACAGACAAGAAGGAATCTCCCAGAAGATGAAGCCAGGGGCTACGGAAAAAAGCAGAAAGTGAATTTGTTCCACAGAGTGAAATTAGGAACAAACCAAAGAATTTTATAACCCCTCTGAAAAAAAAGAAGCCTCTCCATGTCTGTCTACTAGGATTTTAGGATTTCACAACTGCCGTGGAAGACTGATACTATGAGTATTCCCTGCTTCCCTTTTTCCAAATGGGAGTTTTAATTGCAGTTGTTTTTCCCTCACTCCACCGCTGGATATTGGGTGTATACGTGGGACGAGATTGGCAGACCAGACAGAAGCACATTCTACTCCACAGAGAGCTGCACGTCACCAAGACATCTTTGAGCTGGATGGATTTTAGCTGGAAGCAACGGCCGAGTGGGACTTTCAATCCCGAGTGGGACTGAACTTTGGGGAGTGATGGACTTCTACTTTGGAAAGCAGAAGTTTGACTGTGGCAAAGACCGCTGTGTTACCTTTTCCTGTATTTCCTTCTGGAAACAGCTGCCTCCCCATCAGCTAAGAGTGGGCGTGTGCCTGGGTTCCGCCAATGGAAAGTGAGTGCGAGCAATCTGCAGCCCTTCTGTAATGAAGTGGTTAAGAAACAGGTGTGCCTTTCCTAGTTTCTTTCTCCATCTACGATCTGAATGCAGAGCTCTTCAAGGACCCTGAGGAGGGCAGAGGCAGGGGTTAGAAGTCTGGGTCCCTGATGGAAAGGTCACCTAACCAGGAAGACACCTATACAAGACAGTGACCTGAGCAGGAAATAAACTTCTATAGTGTCAAATGGCTGAATGTTAGGAATGCTGGTTACAACCAGGAGTCTGTACCCCATGGTGTGGAATGGATGCACACGTCTGATTCCTCCCTGTCCTGACTCTTCCCCAACACACTGGCAAACAGGATGCAAAGATGCGCTTATCTCCTGTAGACATGGACACTGACAGATGAAAGGGGTATAAGAAATGCATTTCCATGGCACCTTGCTTTATAGATTCTATTCACTTGTAACTGGCATGGACCAGGAAAGGCTTTGATGAGGATGTGGCATTTGATGTGGGTCTTGATGTGTAGATTGAATGGGGAGGTAGGAGATTCCAGGCAGAGTAAATGGTGTCAGTAAAGGCCAAGAAGAGGGAGAAGAGAAGGCATATTCAGAAGGAGCTGAGTAATCCAGCTGGTGGAGGTTGGTATTTGAAAGGTGATAAACTTAAAAAGATAGCTTAGCACGTGAAGAGTTGTTAATAAGAGGCTTAAGAGACTACGCAATATGGTAATGTGTGAGGGAAGACATTAAAGGATCGTCAGTGGGTGACATGATTAAATAGATGTGTTGGGATGATTAATTTGGCATCAGTGTGAAGAAGAAAGTCAGGGAGATGAGACTCTTGGAAGAAACTGCAGGTCTGAGGAAGAAAGACAAGGCAGTGACAATAGATATGAAGAGAAATTGGGGATGTTTTCAAAATCCCTTGCAAAGAAGGAATCATCAGACTTCGATGAGTGCTCCCAGGGTGTTGGGCAAAGAAAGGAAGGAGTTAAAGACTCTTCTGAAGTTGAATGCAGGATGATTGAGATGATGATGGTATCATTAGCAGAAATAGGGAAATTCAGAGGGTTTCTCATTGACAGAGGATGGTGACTTACTTTAAAATATATAGAGTTTAAAATTTCACAGGACCATCTAAGTGGAGATGTCAAGCAGAAAACTGAAAATCTAGGTCTGAAATTTGGGAGAGAAGACAGAGTTAAATACATCAATTTTGACTAGCTTTTTCCACTTAGAGTGTGCATCTTTTCAAATCAGCACATAAAAATACACCTCACTCTTTAAATGGATGTTCTGTGCTCCACTATAATCATATTTGTTGAAGTGCTCCCCTATTATAGGCATTTATATTGTTTTCAAGTTTGGGTTCTAACAAACAATGTGCAATTGTTGTTCTTATAAATATATTTTCTGCACTTGCAAAAGCATGTGCCAAAAAATCTTAAACATATAGTAGTGATCAAAATCATAAATATTTAAAACTTTTTAAGTATTGCCAAAATGTCCTCCAAAAAGGTTATACCAATTTGCACTAACCTAGACAAAGAATGGAAATGGCTGGAAATTGAGACCTTGGAGATATCTGAATAGAGATGACAGATGAAACTGGGAAAGGGAGTGAGCTTGTCCAGAGAGAAACAGAGGGAGGAAAGTGGGGAAATAAGAACATTTCCAGCATCTTAGGTAAAAATGAAGCCAGTTCAGAGTGGGGCCTGGACAGGAGGGAGTGAGATGTTGAAGGTCAAAGTGAACAAGATGGTAGAATAGGATAGAGTAAAGGAAGGGAGAGAAGGAGGAAGGGAAGGCTAGAGTAAGACAAGAAAAATAGATGAGGATGGACACAAGCTCAACATAGGAGAAGGAATGCCTTTTTCTAAGCCAAGCATAAAAGAAGAAATAGTACAAAAACAGAGAAATTCCAAAAGGCTAATGATTAGAAATATCACCTCAAAATTTTCAGTAAATGGGAAGTGAGATTATTTGCAAAGAACATGGAAGGTAGACAGAGGCTGGGGACCTCAAGATGTGGGAAACATCTGTAAAAGCTGGTAGGGTCCTAGGACTGGATGAAGCCCAGGCTACCTAAAATTGTCCTTGGAAATCTGGTCCTTTCCCATCTCTTCAGGTCCATTTCTTGCCTCCTGCCTTGTAATTTATGGCCTAAAACACATCTAAACAAATGCATATTTTTGAGCTGTCTGATTGGATGGTCTCCCCTCTCCCCAATCATATGGTATTTCCTTCTCATCCTTTCAGGCTCACATTGGTTTCTCCTCTTCCAGGAAGACTTCCTGACAACCTGACATTCTTTACCCTTCTCTCCCTTGGGTTATATACCTTTCCTCTGTGCTCTGGTAAATTTTTCTGTACAAGACCAGATAGTAAGTATTTCAGGTTTTGTGAGCCACACTTTCTTCGTTGCATGTACTCAACCCTGACGTTTTAGCATACAAACAGCCATAATCAGTTACTGATTATGTATGAGTGTGGTTGTGTTCCAATAAAACTTTATTTAAGAAAACACTGATCCAGGTGGATTTGGTCTGTGGGCTATGGTTTGCCAACCACTGCTGTATTCCATTGTTCTACATTCAATTAATTTATTGAGCCCATATTAGGAGACAGGAATAAAATGATGAGCAAGATCAGCATGGACCTGCCTCAGAGACGTTTATCATCTATTTGAGAGGCAGACAGTTAAAAAAAAAAGATAAAGAAAAAAAATAAAGTTGTAATTTAGTGGATAAAGAGGAAAAACTTGGCATTATGGTATTAAAAAACAGATGGTGGTGGGGCATCCAAGTAAACCTGACAGAGTTACAGATGTGGAACTCAGATAAACCCTTGGGTTTGGAGGTAGAGATTTGGGAATGGCCAAGGGCGAGTGCCTGAATGCACAAAGAGAAGACAGCATCTTGAGGGAATGCATCCTAAGAGGAAGATGAGCCTTCCAAAGATGCACAAAGGGAGTGGGGGTGGGAACAAGCCAGGAAGGAGAGGTGACACAAGGTCATGGCAATGTGTCAAGAAGCAGAGAATGATCCACAATGTCAACAGTTTAGAAAAGTGAAGGAAGATAAGCATGAATTTGTTGGCCTGTTCCATACAGTTTCCTGGCCTTTTCTGACAGTGTTGGGCAGCCTGGGAATGGAAGTGAAAGAAGTCAACAGTGGATATGGTCCAGAATAGGAGACTGACTCTTAAGACATGGGGGAATTTAAGGGGGAGGCGATTCTAGAAGGTCGTTGTGCCATGAATGATAACGACCTGGAAGGAAAGTGAAATCAGAAAATCGCTGATAATCAAAGAAAAGAACAGGAGGTCGTCAGAATCAAAAATAACGAGTGAGTTCAACAGCAATGAGAAGTGGAGAGGGAGGCTACAGAGATTCTGGTCCTGGAGAGGGAGCTTCCAGTTTAAGATATCGCAGGTGATTCAGCCTCAGGGAAGGTGAGTTCCATAGGGTGGCATCTACTAAAGTAGAGGAAAACAAAGCAACAGAAACGGAGGCCATTAAGAGCCCTGAGACCAAGGCTTTTATCATTGTAACAAAGCCCAGTATTTAACGGATGATCAAAAACTGACAATAGGTCTAATTTTTTTTCATAAATTACTCAGGGCTCTTTTAATCTCAAGTTTGATTCCTTTCCTCTGAAGGTTATCTGAATGCATGTCGATCCTCTGGAGGCCGCAAGGGTGAGCTCCATGATCTCTCTCATGCCCAACCTCCCCTCTGCCCATCTGTCAACACGTGCATCTATCTCGTCAGCCCTGGACCAAACTATGCTTTCCATGTTAGTGTACTTTAACTATCACAAGCTACGTATCAAGGCAAATGAGTTAAAAACATATATTAATGAGCAAAAATCTCATTCCTTTTAGAGAGGGCAATGCTCACGTAGAGAAAGGAAAAATGGAATAAAATAAAAACAAATAGGAGAAACTTTAAGAATCCGGCCAGAGGAGATCTTCCGAGAATTATTCTGAGAAAAGGGAGAGGAGGACCAAATAGCATGATTCGCTTAGGAGGACTGGATTTCAAGTGGAAATGACTTCTGGTCCATTGCCTTGAGAAGAGATGCTTTGAGATTGAAAGCCAGTGTTATCTTCCCTGAGGGTCTGAGGAATAAATGCACTGAGCAATTTAGCAGCATTTTGAAAATGTAAAGTTCTCAGAAGGGAGACTCCGAGTCAGGCAGACCTTGCTGGAGAAGTCAGGGAGCCGTGACTGTACCAAGAAAGTTTTCAGTTCTCTGCTTCTCTTAGCTTAAACCAATTTGTTGTTTTGTTTGTTTTATTTGGGGCAGATAAGGGAATCGACCAAGAGAAGCCTACCAATGGGCTTCTGATGAAAGAAGAAGAAAGGTCAAAGAGATTCTCTTACAATAAGTCAGTCCAGGCTCATTGAATACAAAGAAAAGAGTGAGCATTTCTTCAGTCAGTGACCATGGGCTGAGAGCATCCTTCTTCAGAGGTCTGCCTTGCCGAGGCACTAGCTCTGCTATTACTGATGCATAAAAGTGGCTGCCATAAATTACCTGGCCTTCTACATACATCTAATTCCACACCCCACCCCTCCCACAATGGAGGCCCCATGTTCTCTAATCTGACTCTGGCACAGGGCAAGGAGGACCCTCATTTCTTCCTCCCCTCTATTGCAATCTCCAAGGCTGGCCCTCAGATTTGCAAAAGAGGTTGTGAGCTTACTCCATACCCTAATCAAGAGTATGTTTAAATGGAATGTAAAATTGTGCATCCACTGTGAAATTTTTCCTCCAAAACTTGGATATAAAATTTCCATATGACCCAGAAATTCCACTTCTAGGTATTTGCCCAAAGGAAAAGAAAACAGGGTCTCAAACAGGAACTTGCACACTCATGTTTATAGTAGCATTATTCACAATTGCCAAAAGGTGGAGACAACCCAGGTGTCCATCAACAAATGTATAAACAAAGGATGGTCCATACACACAATGGAATAGCATTCGGCCATATGCAAGGGTGAAATTCTGAGACATGCTGAAACATGGAAGAACCTTGAAAACATTATGCTCAGTGCAATATGAAAGGCACAATGGAAAAATATTGTTTGAGATCACTTATAGGAAGTGACTAGAAACAGCAAATTCACAAAGATAGAAAGTAGATAAGAGGTTACCAGGGAAAAGGAAGGGGACAAATGGGAGTTTCGTGTGTGTTTTTTTTGGTAATTAAAAATATATACACATAATTGGTACAATGATTACTCACCTAGAAAGATTCATATCCTCTTTGTTAATTCTGGACAAACGTTTGTCATGAAAATAACACAGGAAATGTTAGAGTAACCTATCTGAGAGAAGTGTCTAGATATTCACTTCAAACAGTCATATGCCGTTCAATTATCCTTATTAAGCTGTCTATCACACGCAGTTGAGACTGTGGGGAACTCTTTGCCACTTACTTTTCTCACATCAGGGGGGTGGTAGTCCAAAGAGCTTTCAAGCCAAGAGATGTTTTCTAATAAATAGTACAAGTGTTACCATGCACTTGTGTCATGTGCTTATGGGTACAAAAGTGGCAAGAAAGGAGGTTAGAGTTGGTTATTATAGTTGTTTCTGTCAGAATGTGTAAAACACACTTCTGGGTTTGAAAGGTTTGCAAAAGGAAGATGGAATTCTGTACTTCTATAGATAATGATCCACTTGAGTTTGCTTGTTTAGTTTGTATACTTAAAGGGTCAATGTAATTCCCTTGGAGGAAAATTCTCTAATGGTTGTATCTACCCAGGTGAAGAGAAATTTGATCACTATCTGAAGATACCCACATCAAGGAGGCAAAATGCAAGGAAGAATGGCCCCACTAATGGTTTTTCATTTGGATGCTTTGTAGTTCTATGGCCAAAACAACTAGGTAGATTTTTCCACTGTAGTTAGATGAATCAGCTCTGTGGACTGGAAGGAAGGCCCTTGGAAGACAAAGGAACAGACAGTGCCGTATGATGTGCATGAGAGCAGGGTTTCTACATTTGATAAGAAAATAGGATGAATGGATCATTTGTTCATTGACTCACTTTTAGTTGCCCACTATTTTTTGTCCATTATGTATGCTGGACTCTATACCAGGCACCAGGCACACCGAGATCAGGTCCATTCTCTCATTCCTCTATTCATTCAGTAAACACTTATTGAGTCAGAACCTACTGTCTTCCAGGCACAAGTTAAGTCCCAAAGGTATAACAGAGCAAAACAGACATAGTCTCATCTTCCTCCAGCGTACAGTTTAATCAGACACAACCACACACAAATTAAAAAAAA
>JAQZBX010016174.1:0-36777 GCA_029593785.1 Cabassous unicinctus | reverse complement strand
AGCAAGGGGGGGATAAATAAAAATAAATAAATCTTTAGGAAAAAAAAAAAAACTCTCTAGGAAGTTTTTAGGTTATTTGACAGGTTATGTCATGTGGAGTTTAGAACAATAATGTGTAATTTTTTAGACATTATTTTCCATATATTTATTGAATAATTTCTATATACCAGGAACAGATCTAGAA
Organism: Cabassous unicinctus; assembly: GCA_029593785.1. Taxonomy (NCBI): domain Eukaryota; kingdom Metazoa; phylum Chordata; class Mammalia; order Cingulata; family Chlamyphoridae; genus Cabassous; species Cabassous unicinctus. Next base: position 36,593 of record JAQZBX010016174.1, on the reverse strand, counting down.
AACTTCAGTATATGCAACAGGCAAAGGTCCTGCCACTATGGAGCTTATATTCCAGAATAGGGAGGGAGACAATAAATGAAACAATAAATGAGTAGATTATATTGTCTGTTAGAAAATGATTAGAGCTATGAATAAAACAAATGGGTATAGAATAAATAGAGCAAGGTAAGGGGGATCAAGAGGTGGAGACAGTGAGTTTCAAGTTTTGCTTCAGAGGGAGCAAATAAATAAGACTGTAGCTGAGGGAGGAAGTAGGGTCAAGCTAACAGTTTCTGAAGACAAAAACATGGATACTAATGGGATTCATCCAGTAGAGAAGGCAGATTTGATGATTCATCAGAGAGAGGGGAGAAGAGCTTCTCCGTGTCCTTGAGTAGGCAGGGGAAGGTAGGGTCTATTGCCCAATTAGAGCAATGGATTTGAGTTAGGAGCAGGACTTACCTTCATCTAAGGTAACAAAGCATAACTTTGCTATGGATGAAGGTCTATCAAATGCTTTACTTGACTGACTCAACCAATAATTAAGTGCCTACTAAGTGATAAACATTTCATACATTGTTCCTGCCTTTGTGAAGCTTGTGGTAAGCTTGTCATCTAATGCACAAGAATCTTCTTTCTTTTGAAGCAAGTGAAACAGTAGAAAAAAGATAGACTCTTTAGATGATGTTCCTGTAATTCCATTATTTTTACACATTTTGATATCCTACTTTTATCACTTAACATTAGCGCATGAGAATACTCTCATCTCAATTGGTATTTTTAGCAAACATGATTTTTACACCTTCCTACATTCCCATTTGCGGCTAGACTCCCCAGGCTCAGTGGGTGTTTACTGATTGTTACTGCACAGGCCCTCACCCTATATAGCTGCTAACATTGGAACCCTAAATATCCATGAAATAGTTATATGATTGGCTATGTGTTGCTTAGTTTAGCTGATTTATGTACAGTTATATTCACTATCTGGCAAAAAAGCAAAGGAATATAATTTGGCCACTAAGCTCTTAGTTAATTAAGATTGTGACTCTTTTAAATATTGTTCTTATGGAAAAGATAGGTTTGGCTTGTGTAATCTTGGTTGAAAGCTCTTATTTGATGAGCATTACACATCATGATTGTCAATACGATGATTGATTTCTGTGGGATGGAAGCAGATATTGAAAACCTGTAGGTGTCAAAAGAATGTATTGGCCCTTTCTCTTCAAACGTTCCTGCATTTCCATCTGGTCTCTCTATTTCTTTTCCTACACATCTGTTAAACCGCTTCTCTCTCTCTTTTTTTTTTGGTTTTTAGTGAGGTACATTCATTGCAATTGATGAACACATTTTGGAGCATTGCCACTAATCGTGGATTAAAGTTTACATTGTAGTTTACACTCTCTCCCACCCAATTCTGTAGGTTATGGCAAGATTTATAATGGCCTGTATCTTTCGTTGCAGTGTCATTCAGGACAATTTCCAAGTCCCCAAAATGCCCCCGTCTTAAATCTCTTCTCTTTCCTCAAGGGCTCTCAAGGAGCAAAATGAACTTGCTTACTTCATATGTTGACTAGCTTGTTGCTGTCCACGGTGCCAGGTGAGAGAAGGAAAACAAAAACTTGTTATGTTGTTTGGAGAACATGTCCATCTTTTGACCTTTTTACTCTTATTTGTTTCACTCCATCTACAAGAATCTATCTTCAGTTCTAGCCTATGTAAATCAAAATCTTTAGTTGAAACCCAACTAAAATTTGATCCAGGCACACTCCAAATGTTCCAGGCATCACGATTTGTGCCATTTTCTTTGGAGCTTGTTTCCACTTTAAGAAATCACTCCTAGAGAAACCTAGAAACTTCTGTTATTGTTCTGAAGGTTTCCTTCCATCATCCTGTTCTTTTGCCTATCTTTAATTTTGTTTTTCCTTGGATACATTAATTAACCATGCCAGCTGGAGAGGGTTTAGTATCCCATTTCTAAGCATTCACTTAGAGACCAATTCCATATATCTTTCCACTTCCCTTCGTGAAATAACTTCATTATCTAGCTTGGATTCTCATCTGTAAATAATCTTCAGATTGTCTCCACTGACAATCTGAAGAGGATGCAGAGAATTAGGCATATGTCTCATCCAAGTCTAGAGAGGCTAACCAAAATGGTTGTGAACATCCACATAGATGAGCTGCATTTGACTTTCCGATTTGCATCATTGACTGTGATTCTCTCTCATGTCATTCTTGTAAGCCCATGTCTGGTTTTGCTGTTGGAGTACAAATCTAAATGAAGGAGATATGTTAAAAGGACTGTTTTATGGTGAATGACTGAAATCTGGAGCCAGACCTATGTTTTTTGTTTGTTTGTTTGTTTTTGGGGCAATCTCATACTAAAGTTACAAACTAGGGTGTCCACCAACACACTCAGTGTCACTTAACAAATGAAAGACATAGTGGAAAATTATAGTAGAGTTTCCCAAATATTCATTAGAATCACCTGGAGACCTTTTAAAACTATTGACTCCTGGGTTCAGACTTCTGAATCAGATACATACTTGACTTGGGTCACTAAAGAATCATCTTATAGGGAAGTGGATGTGGCTCAAGCAGTTGGGTGCCCACCTACCACATGGGAGGTCCTGGGTTTGGTTCTCGGTGCCTCCTGAAGAAGATGAGTAGCCTCAGTACACAACGAACAGGCACAGAGAGCAGACAGCGAGTGCAAACAATGAGGTGTGGGGGGGGAATAAATAAATAAATCTTTTAAAATAAAGAATCATCTTATAATATTAACAATTTTTATACAAACCCTAGAGTACAAACAGTGATATAGTAAAGATAATGGGTTCCTTAGTGCCACATCTATTTGAATATATTCCCAAACTCGGATGATTATCAGAATCTTCCAAAGAGCTTTAAAATTTATAAATTTACAAGCCTCATTCCATTGAGTTAGGCAAAAGCAGTGATACAGTATTATTATTGCAAGACTTGTACAAGTATTTATAAAGTGTTCTTTATACAATATCACTTGATGCCCACAGCAATTCATAATTACAATTATATTTTACAGGTGAGAAAACTGAGTATATGTCACAAAAATTCATTTTGGGAATGTATTTAATTATTATTTTGGCTATTGGTATTCATGCTTCTGTGTTTCCTTATGTAATTTATCACATTGGCTTGCTTTTTCTCATGAGTGTTAAGTCATTCTAATATATCTGTATAATTTATACCTATGTACTCTGAGACTCTCTAGTATTGTAAACTTTCAAGCTATTAAAAAAACTTTCTGCAAAGTACAACTGTGTATTTGAGACTTTGAAGTACAAATAAAAAAACACAAGAAAGTATTATGAATTCCCAAGTAGTTTGTTTCAGGAAAGTTTTATATCGTTTTCATGAAGATATTCCTTTGCAGTACGACACAAAGTAGACCTTAATCAAGCATTTGTAAAACACCTACTATTTTTGCAATTTATCATTTAAAACATTGGATAGAATAAGTACAGGGACATCCAACATTTGCTGAATGGATAATGGATTGTCAAGTACTCTGATATTTTACAGGGACTGTCTCCTTCAGCCTTTATGGTAGCTCCAGGAAGTAAGTATCATTATCATCCTCACTTTACAGATAAGAAATCAGAGACCTAGAGAAGTTAGGTAACCTGCCCACGGTTGCAGTTAGATATGGCGGAGCTGGGATTTAAAAGCCTGACAAACTTAACCACTAACTGTCTGTCTCATATGGAATAAGCACTGTGGAATCATGTTTTTGAGAAAAATGATTGAATAATTGGTATATTTATTTACAGATTTGGACTGTATCTTGAGAGAATGGAGTTAATGTATTCTCACTGATCAGCAGTTGATTTGTGTTGGAATGGTGCCAACGTCTTCCTTGCCATCTCTTGGCATCCACATCTTTCTAGCCTGTGGGGATGGATGTGGTAGAGTGCAGTGGTTAAACATGTGGACTCTTGAGGAGATCATAGGGCTTGCTTTCTAGCTAGTTGATGTGTGACTTTGGGCAAGCTTCTCAGCATCTGTGCTTCACTTTTCTATTTATAAAACAATGCTGACCTTGTCGGGTTATTGTAAGGATTACGAGTTAACAGTTACTGCACTCAGGATAGGACCTGGTACAAAGTGAGCTCTTAGTCAGTGGTAGAGTTTGGCTTTATGTTGCTATATTAAAGGCTTGCATTGAGGATATCATAAGTGCTGGTTTTGGAACATTCTGGATCTTATAACTGGAGCAAAGATAGACAAGGCACTTCTTTCCCTCTCATTAACGGCATCTCCATACCTTGACATCACAGTTGTTTTTCCTATGCTTTTACATCCTATCCACTATGGTTCTGATAGAACCCTGTAGAAGAAGTTGGCAGGCATCCATACCCATGGAGGAAGACACTGAGCAAGAAGCCACAGGAATGGTGGTGGGGTGGAGCTCCTATTGAGATTCCCTTGATTTCTGGGTCTGCTTTTTTTCCCTCCACTAGATTTAATATTGGTGCTATAGGTATTAAGGCCAGGTTGAAAAAATGTTAAAATAATGCTCTAATTCACCTTACATGTCTAGTCTTTTCACATACATATATGCACACATAGGAAAGGAAAAAAACTGAATGGCTTTTCAAGGGCCACAGAGTGAATTGCCTAAAGGCAGTTATGCATATCGTTAAGCTGTATCTGCCTGTATGCTGTGTGTGAGGTTAATAGTTCTAACCAGGCACTCCTGCCCCCTTGCACACACAATGTATTAGCTTTTCCAAAAGACCTGAAGAGAGAGCTCTGTAAACTCATGTTAGTTGGCTTTAGGAAAATAAATGGAGAAAATGTGCATGTAATTATTACCTCACTTTCTAATTTTGTTTGGTTGAAAGGTAGAGAGTGTGTTTGATTTGGTTTTCAGATCATAGGTGTTCTTGGAGCTGATGACACAGATAGTTGGAAATCAGGTCATGTATCCTGGGTAAAGCTCTGGAAACTGAAGATGTTCTCTTTTTCCCTCTCTCTTCCATGTACCTTCCCTTTCCATGGGCCCACGAATATGATTTCAAGCATCTGCTCCTCTTTCCTCATTCTCCTGTAACTTCTGCATTAATATACAAAGAAATCCAAAACACTGGGGAAAACATTCTATGAAATCAGTGCCAGTTAACAGCATGTTACTGTAAAGAGCCCAAAGCAAGGAAACAAAAATGTAAATTTCAGAGACCCTGCTGCTTCTACCTTTAAAACAGTTGCCTTCCAAATTTACAGCATCTGAACTTGTTGTAGGGGGAACCGTATTAGCAGCCTAATGCTGTCTTTGATCCTAAGTAGATTCAGATATCATGTCTTAATAGTTGTCTGTTAATCAAGGTGCTGATTATGGCCTCATTAAATCTCATCTCCTTGATATTTTAACATTCTTCTAAGCTTCAAAAATGCTGCACAAATTTATTAACACTACTTTCAGGATGGAGTTAAATTGTCTGAACTCGGAGAAATTGAGCCAATTTTAATTTTGATATTTTGCTTCAGCCATTTTCAAGAGAGAAATTTCAGCAAAGGTCAAAAATAATCATAGGAACTGCTATATTCTTATGATCACAGAAGAATCGCAGGGCTTACCTTTATACAGTCATAACTCTATGAAGTTCTATCTCCTCAGATCTAGATTTCATATATCTGTATATACTGTAGGCTTTCTCTTGAGCCCTTCTCTAAAAGTCAACTCACAATTAGTTGTGAGTTAGAGAGACAATGTAATGAAAAGAATTTTTGTAATATGTGTGGTGTTTTCTTTCTCTTTCTATTTCCTTTTATAACAAAAGATGACTCTAAAGATAAACAGTAATAATTTACCATATTTTAACAAATCAATTCAACAAGCCAGTGGTTATTTAATAGATAATAAGCAACTATTGCCATAAAGCATTTTCCTAGCCCTGTTTTGCATTCCTAATAAAATCCACTGGGTTTAGCTTTACAAGTACAGTCAGGGCTGCAGTGACCCACCTCCTTGCCTGGAGTCGCTGTACACTTGGTAGTCTCTGGGAATGGTGCTGCTGAATTGGGCAGTGGTGGCTGCCCTAGTTGCATAGAAACTTTTAATTGTAAGCATTTGGTCTGAATCAAAATTGAATCAAATCCATCTATCGACTGTGGCTTCTTCTGAGCAGAAATAACTGGGGTAAAGGTGAGCTCACAAAAGTATAACTCTTTATTGGCTCCTGAAGTCCTAGGTTTACCAATATTAATATATTTTTAATGCTTCACAATATCTAGTATCTAATCAATAAATTACTTGACTCATTAATCTCTAAATGTCATTCACCACAGCTTAATATAGCCCTGTTTGAAGCTCAACACCTAGAGGCAGTTTTGCTAGAGCTCTACATCTTTTAAGACACTTTCCTTGTAGCTCTTCTTACCAGGGAACTCCTTCTTATCAGGGAATTGATCATTTTGGAGAAAACCTGTCCATGGCTCTTCTGTGTTCTTATCAGAGACCTGTAGGAAGCTTTCATGTCAGTAGCATCTGTAGCTTCTCCTTTGTTGCAACGTTGATTAAATGGCTGAGAACGACTATATGTGCGGGGCTGTCCAAGGTGCTGATCAAGTCTTATGGATGAGAGCTGTCCAAACCACCCTACGCCCAAGACGTACATGCAAACTATTAAGGGTTTAATGTGACTGAGGACTAGTCTGATGCAAAACAATTTGGAAACACATTCAATTAGGAATGGAATGTGATTTCTTTGTACTGAGTAATAAAGATACCTGAAACATTCCATGGTGATGTGGCTGTTGCACTCTTTCTCTATTTAATTAAAATTTTAACTTCATGCTAATCCTTGGGGAGAGAGATGATGAGCAGTGCACACAAGACTAAGGGAGAAAAGCAACAATTTCAAGAAATACCTCAGCAAAAGAATTAAAGAACTTTTTTTTAAAAATTAGAGACAGTGGTTTTCAGGCCTTTGTAAGATTTTTAAACTGTGTGTACTTTCTGCATGTTTGTCAATTTTTTATATATCCATAATGAGACCCAAAATGACCTTGACTTGTTTTCCAGGACAGCCAGGAAGCAGAGAACTGGAGAGACTGCCTCCCACCCCCCAGCCCTGTGAGAGTGAGACCCCAAGGGAGGGAGTGGATGGGGGTAGCTTTAAAGAGGAAAGGAAAGGGAAATGGATGTGGCTTAAATGATTGGGCTCCCATCTACCATATAGGAGGTCCAAGGTTCGATTCCTGGGGCATCCTGTTGAAAGGCAAGCTGGCTCGCGCGGTGAGCTGACCTGAGCAGACAGCTGGCCCACGTGGAGTGCTGGCCCATGCTGGCGTGTTGGCCTGCACAGGAGTGCTGGCCCACATGGAGAGCTGGTGCAGCAACAAAAAGAGACACAGAGGAAAGACAATAAGAGACACAGCAGACTAGGGAGCTGAGGTGGTGCAAGAGATTGAGTGCCTCTCTCCCACTCTGGAAGGTCCTAGGATCAGTTCCCGTGCCACCTAAGGAGAAGATAAGCAGACACAGAAGAACACACAGAGAGCGGACAGCAAGCACAAAACAACGGGGGGTGGGGGGAGAGGGGAATAAATAAAAAAATTTTTTTTAAATGAGGAAAGGAAAGCAAGCTGACTCACTCGGGCTGTGGGAGATGAAAGTGAGGCCTGGGGACTACTCGGGCTTGAGAAGCAGCAGCGCCTGACACTGATAAATGATTCAATTGAAAATGCAAACAACCTCTTACCAACACCAGAACCACATTATTATACTTACATACTGGGGTGAGAAATTTTGTAGGTGGCAGATCCACCTTGGCTTTTGGCCAAAGAGGAGTGTTACTATAGAATGCAGACAACTGAATTATAGTAGACCCACTTGAAATAAAGGTTTTCTTTCCAGAGCCTTTTAACTTTTTGATTCAGGTACTTTTAGATGGAATGCAATATGGTTACTGAATGATTTCTGGGACCTTAACACCCATGAGAAAAATTAAGAATTTTAATAACTGGGAGGAAAAAAAGTCATTTAAATTAGCATTCAGTTAATCTGCTTATTTCAAACTCATATATTTAAGTCACTACTGTACAATTTCATCTTTCTTCTCTTCTGATTTCTACAAAATCTCTTCTGGGATTCTTATTTCATTTAAAAACTGTTTGTTTCCCTTAGGCAAGGTGAATACAGTATATAGATTGGAGCCTGAATTATTTCATTCTTTTTCTTGTCCTGAAGGAAAAGGCAATGACTTTATTGAGGGCTGAATTTGACATGTTTCACTCTTTAAATATTTGGGGAAAGAATGCCTTTCCATGCTGTTCTTTTTCTATATCCAGATACTCTGAAAAATCCTGATGACTAAAGACTGTCAGCTCTTGTGGCTGGCTTTGAAATGCTTTCTGTGGAAAAGCACATGGACTGTTGACTACGTCCTTCTGAGTGGTCAGTGCTTCTAGGATTTTTCCATGGAAGAACCATTAATGGCCAAGTAAGGTCCTAGAGCAGACAGTAGAAAGCAGGACTCTTTCGTGGAGCTTTTGTTTTATCTTAGAAATATATGTAATTTTTCATTCTACTTCATAATGGAGTGGTTTAATGTTGTAAAATAATGGTTTCTATTCAATTTACCACCCCGCTGCCACCAGCTTCAGTAAAAGTGGTGTTCCAGAAAGATGTTTTAAGTTTATTGCATGTGTCCTAGACAAACCATTCAGGACTCCCAGGATCCACCCTTACCCAATTTGAGAAGTGTGGTCATAGTGAATTAAATTTCTCCTAACATTGTACAGCTGTAGGTTTTAGATTAATTTGGATCTAGAACTGTCCAGGTAAACCACACATCTGACTTGTGACATCTCTACTATTTTAGACATTATTCTCTAAATTATCTGCCATCTGATGGGCAAATGATTCTGGACAAATGTTCTCTCAATATCCTTCTAATTCTTTCTGTCACTTGACCACCACTTGGACCTCCATTTGCTAACCAACCATTTTCTCCTTAATCTTTCCAATTTGGTTCCCTTTCAGAAATCCTTCTGTACATGTCTTTACTGCTTTTCCAGTTCCTAACTCCATGGGGCTTTTTTTGGGAGGGGTGTCAGATTTTAGCCCTCTCTGCCTTTGAATATTTCCACTCTTGCTGGTGAACTGTTGTATCAGGCAACTTAGGCTAGATTCTGCTGTGGTCACAAAGCTTAGAGGCATTCAACAACTCAGGTTCTCCCTCACTCTTGAAAATGTGAATGGAAGATCTATTTCATTTTCTCTTTGTTCTGGGATCCAGGCGAGAGAAGCAACCCCTAGAAATATTACGGGGCCTGTGGTAGAGGGAATAGAAAAGGCAGGATACTATGAGTTGGCTCTTAAACGTTCTTTTCAGAAGTGGCACACATCATTTCCATTCACATTTCATTGACCACATCATGTCCGACAATCTAGCCTGATGTTAATGGGGCAGAAAGTGTAATCTTCCCTCAGCAGCAGGCCTGGTGGAGGCACAGCATGGATTTGACACGAAGAGAATCTCCCAAAGCCCTGTTTTTTCAACTCTTTATATAACCATGATCTGACACAGTGCCTATCACATAATAGATGCTCAGTAGGGAAAAGACCAACTTCTTCCTGAAATTCTGCCTTTTCTTGGTGGAAATGAGGATGCCATGAGGCCCCAGGGCTGACTCTTGCTCAGGTGTTTTCTGGGTCCTCTTTATCTTCTACCATCCCCTAGTGTTTGTCAGAGTTTTCTCTTCAACCCTCCTCATCATCTCCCTGGAAATAGCTTTCTGTTATACTATGTTGTTTTGGAAATCCACCATGATTTGTTTTTTCCTCTACCTGTGGCAATTTGCCTTTTTACTATATTTCTGAATGGCTCAGCAAGGCAAGGGCAACCTAGAGTTTTTATATTAAGCCATGTCGAGACACTAGAACGTGAGTCAATTATTTGGAACTTTGATGTTTTCAGTCTTGCCATTCTCAATAAAGCCTTTCTGGTTGAAGTTCATATGTGCCTGCAAATGATTTAACCCTGAGCTTTTATCTAGTAGTATTGGCTCCTACAGACCTGCAAAAATAGCTTGAGCGAAACATAAATACAGCAAACCTCAATTGAAACTTACACAGATTTCATAGAAATAATGTCTCTATACCTGCACTATGCAAGTGCAATGTGGAAAATCTCTCTTAAGGTCCCCGTTGGAGTCAAAATAAACACTTCTTTTCAGAGTTTCTTTTTATTAATCCTTATCTATGTTTAAATGTGATGGGCATTTTGTCTTGGCTTTGAACCCCTAAAACACTTTGAATGTTGCAGAGCTAAATGCTATCTGCCTCGCATTGCAATTTTTGATTTAGATATTTCGTTCTCTTACTAGATTGTAAATTACTGAAGGCAATAGTTATTTTCCCTTTTCATCTTATTTTGGTAAGTACTAACAGATGTTGGGTGAATTGAATATGATGATTATATTTGGTATATTATTACTGAACTCAAGGTGGATTCATTCTGTATGCTAGCTCTCTGCAATTTTGTCAAATGATTATGCAATTAAAATGCATATATTTTTATATTTATAGTCCTAGAGTCATAGCAGACACTGGTGTGGTACCCACATGTCCCTAGTACCTCCCCTTCTGAACCCACTGGACTCACTTGCAATGGCTAGTACTGGCAGCTCTTTGCCTGAGGGCTTTCTCTGGCCACCAGAGCCTTCTCTGCCTACTGTATGGGCAAGCTGGGGAATTAATGCCCTCCCTCCCCTGAAACAACCCTCAACCAATGACTTACAGGAGTTGGTGGATAGATACCCCAGCTCCCTTAACCCTTGGGTAGGGTATCTGCTTGACTCTACCTTCCAGGGTTCCCCGGTGGAACTGAGCCCCACTTGCCCATAGTGGTTACTTGCTTGATAATGCACCCTGCATTATCACAATTGCTCTCTCACCTTTTGTCTCTTTTCTTCACTCTCCTACTGACCTTTCCTGGATCAGCTCCCAAAGAAACTACTTGCAACCTAATCCTCACCTCAGAGTTTCTAAGGGGAATCCAAACCGAAACAAGCATTCATATGTAAAATTTACTGTACAACAATTTCGCCATTTCAGTGTTGTCCATTAAAAGATAATGCAAATCGCATATTATTTAAATTTTTCTAGTGACCACATTAAAAAGGTAAAAGGATGTGGGTGACATTAATTTTAATATATTTCATTTAACTTAATATATCCAAAATATTATCCATCGAAACATGTAATCAATCTAAAATATAATAGAGCTATTTTATATTCTTTTTGTACGAAGTTTCTGAAATCTGGTGTGCATTTTATACTTAACAGCACATCACAGTCTAGCCACATGTGGCGAGTGACTGCCATATTAGACAGTGGAACTCTCTTTCTTAGCATTCTTAACCCACCTGTCAAAATTTTGAGTATGTAGAAGACTGTATGGTGGGCCATATTTTCCACTCTTAGCAAAGTCTTACTTGCCTTCCCCTCTTTCTTTTCAGCTAAAGAATATCTCTATAAATATCTGACTGGTGGGCATCCCCTTGTTTATTAGCCTGTATGCGCAGGTTTCAGTTCTTTCAAGAATGAGCCTGTGGCAATAATTTTGAAACTTTCACATGCTTCTTACACATTTGCATGCAAAATATAGATAGGCAAGATTGTTTAGCATTTCTGTGTTTGTGTGTTTTTCAGGCAGAGGGTACCAGACTTCAGCGAGAACTCCGGGGATATTTAGCAGCTATCAAAGGTAATGTGTATGAGTTGTTAACTGCATGCTACCAAGCACAGGTTGTTCTTGGAATTCGCAGAGTGACAGAATCTAGTGTTAATTACAGAGTCGTTTGGCTTTCTGGCAGGATGGGTACTTGAGCACAGGTGTTCAATTCCACCCTCCCCCAAATTCTCATTGAAATGATAATCAGAAGACACAGAGAAAAAATATGTCTGCCCTTATGTTGGATATTAAGAATAGGTGCCACCCACGTGCCAGAGATTTCTAGGACATTTTCTTAGAAAGAGTGATCTTGAGGCCTTGCTCAAGAAAAGCTACAGCTGGCTCACATCCTGCCGGAAGGCATGTCTCAAGAAGAGAACTGACAAGGCTCACACTCAAGCCCTCAAACTGGGAGGAGCAGGGGATGGAGGCAGAGGCAGGGGAAGGGTTGTCAGGACACACACTCCTGGGCTGCCTCAGGCTTTGTGTGAACCAGCTGCACTTGCAACCCTACCAAAGGGACTGGAATGGAGAGACCCTGGCATTTGTGTCCAGCCTCAGCCATGCAAGGCAAAGAAATGGGGCCAGTGGAAGAGAAGGGTTAAGAGAGTGTGCTGTGTTCTATATCTCCTCCACAAGATCAAGTTCCCTTCACTGAATCAAATCCAAGTGTACCCATGAATGGGATATATGATAAGGCAGACTTTCAGATTAGTGGGGAGGAAATGGATCATCTGCCATGGGGTCTAGGGAAAACTTACTCCTTCCAAATTCCAAATACTGTAAAGATTGAACTATGCATATGAAGAAATATTTGAGAGTACTAGACTAAAACACAGTAGCCTTAGTCTATAGGCTTGGGTGGAGAAGGTCTTTAGAACCTAAAAGACAGAAACCATAAAGCTAAAAATGGAGAGATTTGACCTCATAAATACATAACATTTACATATGTTTTTAAAAAGTCACTTTGACAACATAGTTAATGAAAGTGTACCAAGATATAAAGAGCTCAGTCAGTAAACTAAATGATAATCAGTTGGTTAAAAAAAAAGGGTAAAAACATTTGAGGAGAAAATTAGCCAAAGATGAAATACAGATCTATGATAAAGGTGAAAAAAATGCTTAGCCTCTCAAGTAATCTAAGAAAATTGAATAACATCAAAAGGGATATACCATCAATTTTCTTCCGTATATTCAAAGACATTTTCTTTTTCCTTGAGGAAGACCATGGTACTCAGCACTGGCAAAGCTGTGAGGACAAGAGTTCTTTCATACACTGTTGGTAGAACAGTTTTTTTCTGGAGAGAAATTTGGTAAAAGCCTTTAAATGAGCATTCCTTCTTTTCTGGACTATGCCTTTTGACACAGAAGTTCCATTTCTAAGCATTTATTACATGATTTCAATATGGATGTGTGACATTAACTCCAAAGATAGCTGTTCTGAATTGATTAAGTTGGATTTAAAATTTTGGAGTGAGTGGAGGTCAGGTGTGACGGAATGGGAAACCGAGGCCATAATGCATGAGAAAAGATAGTTACTCACAGGTCCCAGAGAGAGAGGAGTGCCATGCAGGGTCAATGGGAAGTACCATCAGCTCTGGTGGCTCATCCAGTGGGTGTTGGGGAGAACACAGGCAGAGATAGAGGAATGGTTGTGCCATTACTGTGGTCCAGGGGTGGAGGTTAGATTTCCAGGGGAGCCAAGGATTGGTTAGTTTATAGCAAAAGTGCATGAAAAGGGAAAGGGAACTGGGGGTCCGAGGGTGGTGGGGACGGTTAGCTTATCATTCGGGGTCAGCTGTGGGTTCTGGGTGAGGTGTGGTGGCTGCAGATGTGGGTTTAGGCTCTGGGGGAGTTTATACCCCAGGGCTGGAAAGCTGGTTATTAACTAGGCCAGAGGTCAGTTTTGAGGCAAGTGGCTTAGCCAAAGTGAGACAGATGCCCAGGGAGCACACGCACAAAATTTTGATAGTTATAAAAATATCGATAAATAATAAAATAATGAAAATCTTAATAAATTAAAATTTAGTCATAATAATAAAAAAGGTAGTGAAATTAACTTTTAAACTAAAACATATTTAAGCTTTCTGTGTACCAGTCAGGTAATTGTAATCCTCACTACAACTCCATGAAGGAGGTACTATTATTATCTCCATTTTATGGATAAAAAAATGAGGCACAGTGAGGTTAAATAGCTTGTCCACAGACACGTGACTAGTAAACAGCAGGCTCAGAATGCATACTCTGGTCTGTGTGTCTTCTGGACCCTTGCTCTTGGCCTCTTTCTTATATAGCCTTTGAACTACATGCCCAAGGGCAGGACATTGGTTTCTCAAGTTAGAGTCCATCTATACAATGAAGTAACAACAACTTATTCGTTACTTTTTTTTTCTCCTGGAGGGACTGGGGATTGAACCAGGGATCTCCTACATGCAAAGCAGATGCTCAATCACTGAGCTACACCCGCTCAATCAGCACTTACTAGGTACTAGGTTCCATGCTAAGAGTTTTAGGCATATTACCTCTTTGTGACTTCTGATTTTCCATCAGAAAAATCAAAGCCACTGTAGGTATTTCTTTCATTATTGATTTAGGAGTTGAACACAAGAGTCATATATTATTTCAAGCACAGGACTTTCTATATTAGCTGACTTTTATAAAAACATGTGAATACATGTGTTGAATAAATGAATGAAGTCTATTTCTTTCCCATGTCCATATATTTTTGACTACTTTACCTCCTTAGCATGGAGACTGCTGCTGAAAAAGACTGGCATAATTTTTTCCCTTAATGTGGACTGGGAGAATCCTAGGAGGGAGGAGTTAGCTCCAGAGCGATGCTGGTGGAGCCTGAAATCAGCCTTTCTATCACAGGGTGCCTTGGATTCCCCCTGCAATGATTGCATCTCCATAAGAAGGCAAAAGAACCTTATATCAGCTTTTCCCCATAATGGAGTTGGCTGATCGATTGATGTTAACAGATGGTACTCTGAAAATAAATTGTGTTTAAGCTAGTTTAGCAAAGGTTGGGTGTAGTGAAGGTTTTAACAGGTCACTACTGAGCTTCTTATGACCCTTTGTATGCTAATGTGATCCCCAGAAGGCCCATGGGATAGGCAGCATTTCTCGGTGGTATTTGACTGTGGAATGCCTTTCTCTTTTTAAAGTCTAATGAGCAATTGGTGTTCCTTAGTACACATTTTGGGTTTTTGGGGACACACTTAAAGCCAAGAGATGTACATTAAGTATATCATAATTTGCATTGTCCAAGTGCTACCATAGCCAATTTTTCTTGTTTTCATAAAAAAAACTCTAATTGTACTATAATGTGGGCAGCATTAGAAGAAGGAGAACTGGCCTTGGAGAGATCATGGACCTGGGCCTGGTACCAGGGCAAATGTGGAGAAATCACTGAACCTCTCAGCTGCCTTGGTTTCCTCCTCTATGAAGTGTCCCAATTGCTTTCTGAAGCTCCCAGAAGCTCTAAAACTGTGATTCTGTGAAACTGGGTTAAAGGAGCTCTACTCTTTGTCACCATTGATCTCTGGGTCTGTAGGTCTTTATCATTATCGCTGATGCTTGTACTTTGAAAGTTAGGTCTTACTCTTTTATTCTTATTCATTTTAGCAGCAAACATCTCATCCAGCACCATTTGTGTGCCTGGCACTGGTCTAGGAAATGGATGAACAGGGCATTGTCTGCTCTCAAGGAGCTCACAGTAGAGTTGGGGAGACAGTTAAATAAACAAAAAGCCGAGGTATGCATAGTAATGCATATTTTAATAGAGATGAGAGTTGAGTGCCATCCTGGAGGGCAGGTGCCCTGCCCTGACTTAGAGGCAGGAGACTGGGTCAGGAATGGTCCTTCCTAGGAACTTACATTTGAATGGACCTCAGTAGGGGACACAGATGGTCATCAAATTATGAGGAATGCCACAGAAAGAGGTTGATGTTCAGAGGATACTCAGGGAGAGGAAGCAAATATACAAAGACCAGGAGGCAGGAGGAAGCATGGGCTCTTGAGGGAACAAGAGGTCAGTGAGGTATAAGCAGGAAACTGAGCTGGATGAGATGTGGAAAGGTGGGCAGCATTTGTACAAAGAGTTGTGTTATGCATAGCTTGGTGCATTGAGGCTTTAGACTGTCAGTGAGGAGTCACTAAATTATCATGGGCAAGGGAATGAGTAACATGATTAGATTAGCATTTTTAGAAAAGTAGTTACTGTGGCTGTGTGGAATCCAGGCTATAGGAAACAAAACTGCATACCGGAACACCTATTACACTAAAACAGTAGACTATTAAAGACAATAGCTAATATTGTTGAGCACTTATGTCCCTGGCCCTAGGATAAGCTTTTTTTCATGCTGCTTCTCATAATTTTCACTATAACCTTCTGGAGGTTTGGTATTTTTTGGCACTTTGCAATCTGGAAAAATGAGGTTTAGGACCATTCGGTAATTTGCCTAAGATCACACAGATGGTATGTGATGGACCAAGATTTTTAACAAGGGCAGACTGATTTAAAATAATACAGTCTTAGTTATTATGCCATACTGCATCCAAAAATATTTTTTCATAATGATGGCTGACAATTGAATCTTTATTATATAACAAGAACTTTGAGGATTATTTCATCTCATCTAAATAATAAGTGGTGAATGCCTAGTCCAAGGCAGTAGAGTGGGGATGGAAAGTAAGGGGTGGATTTGAGACTCACGAGGCAGAATTGGAATGTCCTGGTGACAAATTCAGTGTGGAAAGATGCATCTGGGAGGACTTCCAGCTTCATATCTGGGACAACTGGGTGACATTCATAAAGATTGGGAAATGGGGCAAGAACAAGTTTGGACATGAAAGCTGAGAGTTTGTTTTGGACATGTGAAGTTGGAGGTACCAGTAGGACATCTGAGTGGAATTTGGAATTAGGGACCACAGGCATGTGGTTGGTGGTGGTGGACAGAGACAGGGATGAGGAACATGCAAGATCTTTCTCTAAAAGGAGGTGGCCCATAGAGTGTAGTTAGTATTTGTTAGTGGTATGTGATTTGTTGTGTATGCATGACCTGAGGGGTGGGGTTGACTCTTCCTGAACCATCTCATAGTCTGCCTGTTTTCTGCCACACTCTTCCTCCTACTTGCCCTCTTTCTTGAGACTCTAGGAGAAAGACTTGTCTCCTTGCTTTTCTCTTTGGACACTCCTCTGTCTTCTTAAGCAGCTCTCTTCCAATCAACAGGGCAAAGCTGCTTAGATACTTGGAATATTTCAGATATTCTTTTTGTGGTTTGATTACTGCTGCTGCTGGTTATTGGCATGATGTATGATAACTGATGTTATTTTTAACTAAAACATATACCGTCAGGCTGTCAAAGCAAAGCGTACTCCTGTAGCAGTGCAATCTACGCAACGCATCTTGGAGAATGAAAATAGAAGCTCACAAGTTGTGTTGCAAGTGGAAATAGAGGATGTTAAAATAAATGTCTTGGTGAAGGTCCAAAATTTTGAGGAGGGGGAAGTTATTCCATCCAAAAGTAAATAATACGTAGTTCTACATTTGATGCAGTTTTAAAAATCATGAATCTTGTAAGAAATTAATGGGTATTAGATATTAATGAAAGCTAGAGGTAGCATTTAACATTTATTGTGCTATCTTGCCTCATTATTTTGAAGGGAACTTGAGTTTTAGCTTTTTGTTTCTCTATTATAATCTGTCAGCAGAGTAAGTTTTAAATGAGTCACTCCTCTTTTCACTTCTTAATCCCTAAAATCTCCACCAGTCTTTATGCCTCTTGAGAACAAGGCTTTTGGTTTTTTCACCCATGTACCCATTGAAACACTTCCCATGTAGTAGATGCTTAGGAAACTGCTTCTATTTTTTTTTTTTCCTAACCAAATGTTATAGCAGCTTTATTCATAACTGTCAAAAACTGGAAATAGCCCAGATGTCCTTCACTGGGTGAATGGCCAAATAAACTGTAGTACTACTATACCATGGAATATTACTCAGCAATAAAAAGGAACAAATTATTGATATACATAAAAACTTGGATGAATCTCCAGGGAAGTATGCTGAGTGAAAAAAAGCCACTTCTAAAAGGTTACATGCTGTATGATTCCATTTACATAGTATTTTTAAAAAGATAACATTTTAGAAATGGAGAACACACTCCTAGCTGCCAGGAGTTAGGGATGGATGAGGGGTACAAGAGGGAGGTGGGTGGTGATTATAAAAGGGCAACACATAGAATCCTTGTAGTAATGGAACAGTTCTGGATCTTGACTATGGTGGTGGATACACACACCTACACGTGATAAAGTTGCACAGGACTAAATACACACACAGATAAATGAGTACAGTAAAATTAGGAAAATGTGAACATGATAGGTGCATTGCATCAATGCCATTATCCTGTTCATGATACTGTACTATAGTTTTTGTAAGATGTTATCATTGAGGGTAACTGAATAAAGGGTACACGGGATCACTATTATTTCTTACAACTGCAGCTTACAATCTAAAATAATCTTAATAAAAATTTCCATTAAAACAAAAAATACATAGATTTTAAGTATGGGAAACCTTGTACATTTCATGATTCAAAATGAATCATAAAAGATTCCTTTTCCACAGTATGTCTATAACTGAATACCTTCAACAAAAATGGTGTTATATCAAAACAGATATTCTAGTATAATACTTTAAGATGAAAGTTTTAATTCCCAAATTAAACCCAAATTCCAAGCTAATATAGTTTCATTCAGTACAAACTCATTAATACAGGTTGTAATTCAAACTTGTTGACAGTGCATCTTCAAAATATTAATAAAGTTTCCCAAATATCAATTATTTGTTGTTCAATGAAATGTAACTTTTGGCAAAAGATTTCCACTATTTATTGGGTTTCCCTGCTGGGTTGTTTCTGCTATGCAATGAGCCTGACAAAAAGGCGAGGGTTTCAGAGCCTTCAGGATGTTAACAAAACTGCTTCTATATCACAATGAATTATTTCCATCTTATCCATCAGTATTTATCCATGCATTAATCGGTAGCTATTTGTTGGCTATTAAAAGACTTATTTACTGCAACATTGTGGTTTTAAACTCAATGATTAGGACCTACATATTTTTTTTTTTTTTTTTTACATATTTTTATTTTAAGCTTACATTCAGAGTTTTATTTTTACCACAAAGGTAATTTGTCCCTACAGTGCCAACATTTTTTTTTCTTTTTAAAACTTTAAGACTCTACTACATAGCTGTTTATAAATTTCATGAGACTTTAAGATTTAAAAGAAAACTTCAGATGCCATTGGCCATCTGAATTATGAAAGGGCATCAACTAGTCAACTAGTGACAACTTTTGCTATTAATTTTGGAGTCTATTTCTGGCTATAGATTGGCTTGTACCTAGGGAGGAGTGAATGTGAACACTTGGGCTGATGTTATAACCTGTCAGGTGACCACGTTTGTAGGCATGAGAGACACATTCTCACTCACTTGGATTCAGAGCACTGGAGAAGGATGCAGGTTTTTGCAACATTTTTGGCTGTCTCTACATTTATTTGTCTCTATTTCTTTAGAATCCCTGGAGACTTAGTCATTATTGAGTTTTTTTTGTTTTTGTTTTTCCTATCTTAGTGTATCAGTCAGGATTTTCGCATGTGACTGTGAGGGCTGGCAAGTCCAAGATTTGTAGGGAAAGCCAGCAGGCTGGAAATTCCAGTAAGAGTTGATGTTGAAGTTTTGAGTCCGTTTTCCATGTGGGAGTACAACAGGTTGGAAATTGAGGGAGGTCATGCAGCAGTCTAAGGGAAGCATTCCATCTTCTCTCTGAAAGCTTCACTTCTTCCTTCTTCTTTTTTTTAAAATTTATTTTTTATTAGGAGGTACCAGGGATTGAACCAGGACCTCGTACATGGGAAACAGGCACTCAACCACTGAGCAACATCTGCTCCCCTTCTTTGTCCTTCAGACCTCCTACTTACTGGATGAGGTCCACCTACATTATTAAGGGAAATCTCCTTTCCTTAAAGTTAACTCATTTTAGATGTTAACCTCATCCACAAAATACCTCCACAGCAGCATCTAGCCAGTTGTCCAAACAACTGGACACCATAACCTAGCCAAGATGACACATAAAATTAACCGTCACACCTAGACTGCCAGGGCTTCATCTTGTGGTGGCCAAGTCCTTGTAGCAGGTGTGGAGGTGGCACACCTTGGACATGGCATCCTTTAATATGGTAATGTGGTCAATGATACAGTCTTCATGAACAGAGGACTATAGTCTTCCACACTTCATGTGTCCCTGGAAACACTTTGAAAACTCTACTGTGCAAAGGCCAAATATATAACTACATCTTATAAGGGAAAGGAAGGGGAGAATGTTTTATACCAAGAGAATGGAAAGGTATCATGAAACACTCAGTTACATGCTGTGTTTTATATATCTTCAAGGATATACTTCTATTCTTTCTGGCATCTTACTTAGTTTTGTCTTTTTCTCTCACCATTGAACCTAGCACCTTAAGTCCAACAAGCATCTGATTTTCATCTTTGATTCATTGGCATTAAGTTTGTGGGATGTGTTTTTAATATTTAATGACAGCCCTTTGATTTTTTTCTCTGCTGTCCCTTTCTCCAGCTCCTTCTTATACCTGCTTGTGACAAAGGCTAGGTCTCACCTTGGAGTTGGTAGGGAGAGTCGGGTGCCAAAGAGGTGCTTCTTCATAGCCATGCGCCAAGGAGTGCACTTGTTTTGTTCTCAGCTGTGAGCTTTCTCCATGGTTATCCAGCACTGACTTAACTGTTTCTTTTTTGAAGTGGGGGCAATAGAGAAGCATTTCATAGTACCTTTTTTCACCCTGCTACATTCAGAAACACTGTATCTTTCCTATTATTAACAAATACATTTTGCAGCATACAAATGTATTTTCTAATGAAAATTTCGACTGAAAGGTTAAAGAACGCTAACTTTTCTGAGAGTTCTGACTTAAAAGTTTAGTCATAGCTTTTGATAATATTCAAAAAAGAAAAACCTTTTTCTTTTTAAAGTTGTTTTTAGGACACACAAACCACCTTCAACTGTTATACACTGAATTCCTATTGATTTTGCATCTGCCTGCTTCTAAACATACTTTATTGCTTATATTTAAGTCATTTAGAAGTAATTTTATTTTTAGAGCTCTGCAATTATGTGGGCCAGAATTCTGGTTGATGCCATTTCGCAAGTGATAACATGTAGAATAAGATACAATACTATTATTGTTGTTTTCAGAGTAGGGCATGTTATTCACTTCTTCCAAGACATAGTATCTGCCAATATCATGTAAATAATAGAAAATGCACAGTGTGCTCAGATAAGTCTTGGAGACCCTCAGGGACAGATGAGGCCATACATGCAAGCAACTGTGCCTTCAAAATTTCTCCTTAAATAATTAGCAAGTACGCAGGATTATGCCCTCACTTAGCAAAGTAGGGGGAGGAGGAAGAGACTCATCGACCATTTCTATCTCACAGCAGTTGTTTTTCTCCCAATGCTAGGCATGCAGGAGGCCTCCATGAAGCTCACCGAGTCGCTCCACGAGGTCTACGAGCCCGATTGGTACGGGCGGGAAGATGTGAAAATGGTCGGTGAGGTAAGTGTGGGGAAGGCAGTCCACAGGAGGCCCGGGGTGGCTTCTGTGATGCGCCCACAATGTCCTGCTCACACAGCCCATCCCCACCCCTCTCTCGCCACTCCGTGGCCTTAATCAGGAGAGGAGACCATGTGCCCAGAAGGCACCATGCAGGTTCGCCATCAGGGTCTTCCCACACACGTAGTGAGGCATGAAGATGATTATAAAACCACTTGGGTAGAATGCTGTGGGTTCAAGATTTTTCTTTTCAGGATAAGAATAACATCCATCTGTCCCCCTACTACACATCTTAACAACCGTTTCTGGCAGGAGGACTGTCTCATGGCCTGATGCTGTGTACCAACCCCATGGCTCTACCTTTGATTCCCCTTTCTTTCCCTGCATGTAAGGAAGGGAGCAACTAAGAGCTGCTGCTTTCCCTTTCCACACTAGCCAGTCCATTCAGTGGTCTGCAGGGCCTGAGGGCAGATGCAAATTCATCACGCTAAAAGGAATCAAACTGCAGTAAGGCTGCATCCCTAGCCTTGTCTTAACTCTTTTTTTTTTTTTTTCTTTTTAATATATATTTTTATTTTTTAAAAGATACTTAGATTACCCAAATGTTACACAAAAAATATAGGGTTTCCCATATGCCCCGCTCCCCACACCTCCCACACCCTCCCACATAAACAACATCCTTCATTAGTGTGGCACATTCATTGCAATTGATTGTAGCTCCATGTGACACTGGATAAGTTCTCTAATCTTCTGGGGCTTTCTACAAAATGTGAAGAATAAGTGTACCTACACACAGTACACTTTGTATTGCTGTCCTCTAACCTAATTAATGCTCAGTGCAAATTATTATTCCTAATGTGAGAAAGCCCCACCAATAAGGGGTTCTCTCACCTCCAAGATCGTTGTTAAAACAAAGAGGACTTTTTTTGCCCTGTCTTCCACTTCAGATGAGCTCATTGCACTTCATTTAGGTACACAACACCTAAATCAGATGCGGCAGCCAAAGCTCAGGGGAAGGTCTGATAGTGATGATCTGAGCAGATACACAGCCCTTGGAAAGATTGGTTAGCAGTGAGACCCCAGGTGTCTCCATGAAAATTCTGACCTCCCGACATCGAGCTTCATAATCTCGTTATATATGAGATAAAGCCTGAGATTTATTTATGAGGAAAGCTCTTATTGGCCCTATTTAAAAAATTCCATGATATGAATTTGACAAAACCACCCTCCACAGATAATTTCAAATGCTCTTATTCAGTAATTGCTTCTTCTCACATTTCTTTAATATAAAGTCACTGTGCTTCAGCATCGTGTTGTTAAATGCTTATCTCATTTTGTAAATTTTTTGTTAATGGTTTAAAGTTAGAAATTCATCATAAAAAGAGGAATTTTTAAGGAATGATAGAAACCTGTGTTAACGGCTTTTCAGAGCAGAGTGTTACATTCTTTGTATGATGATAAATGCCACTGTTGACATGTATTGCTTAAGGAAACAGCTGTTCCTCTACCTTGATTCTTGTGATTGCCAGGGTTTTTGAGATCCTCAACTGCAGAGCCAAATAGTGGCCCTTGTGATGATGAAGGAGCTGAACACTATATGTTTTGAGGCTCTACTCATGAGAAGATAAGACACAACTTTTTGTAGAATGGATGTAAATATTTTTGTTTGCATAAGTTTCTTTAATTGGGACATGGAACTATTAGGATTAGTTTTTTTAAGTGTGAAAATCAAAAACAGGAGCAAATAAAACAAAGTGGTTTAAACAAAATAGAAACTTGTCTCTTGCATAAAGGAACTTGGAGGTCAGCAGCTGTTATGGATTGAATTATGTTCACCCAAAAAGTCATGCTCAAGCCCTTGGTGCTGTGAATGTGAATTCATTAGTAAATAGGTTCTTTGAAAATGTTATTAGTTAGAATGAGAATGGACTGAATGGGAGTGAACCTTAATCCAATATGACTGAAGACCTTATGAGCCAAGGAAATGTGAACACTACCAGTAGGAGACAGACAGGAAGAGAGAGCCAGGCGTCAAAGGAAGAGATTGAGTTATGGATCTCCAGCAAGCCACCACCAGGATGTTATGGACTTCAAAGAAAGCATGGTCCTGCTGACATCTCGGTTTTGGACTTCTGACCTCCAAAACTTTGAGACAATAAATTCCTTTTGTTTAGCCCGACTAGTCTGTGGTATTTGTTAAAGCGACCTTGACAAATGAAGACAGTGGCCCGTGTATGACATGGTGGACTCACCTGAATCAGGAGCCCATCTTTGCCATCCTTAACCTGCCTCCTTCCAGTGTAAGATAACTCTCTGAGCTCCAGCCATCCTCACTCATTTCTGCATTCCAGTCAGCAAGAAGGGGGAAATGGGAAGATGGGCCACTCCCTCCTTTTGAGAACACTTCTGTAAAGGACATCTCATTGGCCAGAACTTAGTCACATGGCTATGCTTAGCTTCAAGGGAGGCTGGGAAATGTAGTCTTTTTCCTAGGTGACCATTTGCACAGCTAAAATCAGAGGTTCTGTTTCTAAGAAGAAGGAAAGAGTAGACACTGGGGAAACAAGCAGCAGACTCTGTCAGGAGATCCCAAACTTATCAGTGGGAGAAATGTGGTGATGACATTCTTGAGCACCTGCTACGTGCTTGAGACTCTGCAAAGCACTTTATGTTGTCAACTCATTTAATTGTGCAAGTGGAAACTCAAGGAGGTTCAGTTCCCCAAAGTCACACAGCTTGGATATGAACTCTACTTTGTTGAGGCAACCTGGTATAATAGACAGATCATAGGCTTGGGATTCAAGGAGCTAGACCTGGGTTGGAATCCTGGATCCATCCTTTATCAACTGCATGACCTTGGGCAACTTATTTAACATCTCTGGACTTCACTATCCTCTTCTGTAAAGTATCAATAAAGCCACTTTCCTCATAAGGCTACTGTGAGGATTAAATAGCAATATGTGTGCAAGTAAATATATATACTCACCTATAAATAGATATTTAATATAAACTGATAAATATGTACACATATGTTTCTATATATAGGTATATGTATACACTACAGCTGTAAAATATTTAACCCAAAGCCTGACATAGTGATAGTAGTAGTAATACTCAATATTCATTGTGTGTGTATCATTTTGATGTTCCATAAATGGTAGGCCCCTTCCCAATATGACTGTAATTATCTGCTTTCTATGTAGAGGTTTCATTCAGCACAGGTTCATTGTTTGTTTCTGTATAGGGTGGTTTCTAATTTCATGGATAGCTTCAGAAGCAAGTTGTCTCAGTGGAATGGTCATAGTCTGTTAGCTCCAAAAGTCCATCTATAAGGATCTGGGCACCTTGAGAAGCTTCTGCATTTCTTTAGTAGTTCAGGATCAGAAATATATATATACAATTATATTTTTTAGTGAGCTGAACTCTCAGATGGTCTATATCATAAGTTAGAACTGGTGGCTAAATTGCTTTAAAATTTTATTGTATTATTAAATAATCCATATTCTCTCTAGTGTGTAGTATCTAGGGATCCATTACTTATCTAAATTTATCATTTTGGAATTTTTCAAAGTTGGGCAAAAGTCATCCAATTAATTTAATCCAGCAGTTTTCTGTTTCTCTTTTTCTTTCAGAAATGTGATGTATTGTGGGAAGACTTCCATCAAAAACTAGTGGATGGATCCTTGCTGACACTGGACACCTACCTGGGCCAATTTCCTGACATAAAGGTATTTTATTCTGTGTCTGTAGATGGAAGAATTAAATGGTTCCATATAGTTATTGAAACACAGGCAAGAACAAAGGGGAACCAAATCTTCAAGCTGACTTCAAAGACATTTGGTCTTTTTCATTTATTTAACTGTGGGATTTTTATTCTATTCCTATCAGTTTGAAATGAAACATAGTTACAGAAATCACATTTCCCCTTGAATGCACTGTTTCCGCTTTTATTTCTCTACAGAAGTCTTTTTAATCCTATATATGAAATCATAAATCAGAGGTGGCAAAGACAATCCTATTATTCTTTATATTCAAACTTTTTTATTATATAACATTGGAAAAGAATTTCCATGAGAATAAACAGCTGTAACAACGAAAGGAGAAACTTCACTGCAAATATGAGAGCAAAATCTGTTATTTCCTTTACTGTATATTTTGCATGAGTTCATAGCACACCTAGGTATTTTTTCTCATCTTGAATTTTTCAGGTTCAAACTGAACTATTAAAGACATAAGCATTTCAAGTACATTTGCATCTGGATCCAAAAATATCTTGTCTAAAAGGTTTATCTTATTTGATACTTGGGTCCCCTGCAAAGGTATTATGCAAGGGAAGGGTTAAATATAATAGAGTTGGAATCAACTCCAGAGGTAAAGGTGGTTTCTAAACCAAACCTCTGGGATATATATAGCAAATGGTTAGTTTTAAACAACTGTTTTCCCTGTTTGAGTTGGAACGCCAGGTAACTCAACTGTGTGCTAGCCTTCCTGTAGGGTGAGGAGGCTGTGAACCAGCACCAATGGGCACCCACAACAAATATCTTCTTAGTTTGTTTTCTGATGCATAATGGCACTTTTCCTTGGCCCTCCTTGTAGTGATTGCCAAACATTTTCCAGGAAACTACCTGCAATCATGTGCATTGGCCTTGCCCATGAAACATAGTGAAGCTTCTTGGCCCAAACAACACTCATATCAGTAACTTTGGTTTCCTTGGTCCCACCCAGAATGTCTAATGCTTGTTGGCCAATGTACAAAGCATGTTTT
The DNA here is from genome assembly GCA_029593785.1 of Cabassous unicinctus. Classification (NCBI taxonomy): domain Eukaryota; kingdom Metazoa; phylum Chordata; class Mammalia; order Cingulata; family Chlamyphoridae; genus Cabassous; species Cabassous unicinctus. The sequence continues at coordinate 10,493 of JAQZBX010016174.1, read as the reverse complement.
AGGCACCAGGGGCACTGGACAAGAACCTGAGTGGATTGTACTGGATTCATTAGCTCTATTGGAAAAATGTCACAGGGAACAAATCCAGTTGATGGATTCTCAATGATGTGGTCATAATAGAAAGCACAGTGCTTTATTGAACCATTGGGTCCCTGCATCCTTACTAAAAGGTATGAATCAATTCTTGTTTTTTTTAATTCTGTGAGGAATTGAAAAATAAATTTAAAAATCAATTGTGTGAGGCTATACACATACACCAGACTACAAGGAAAGTGTTTTGGAACATCTTCAGAATGTTTTCATAGACCTTGTCTTTTTTTCTTGGAGTCTGTAGTATTTGAGGAACAAACAGCACTCAGAATCATTATCACACTTTAGAGTATTGCTTATTGCATGGTAATATAATCTCCTTTAAAATCAATTGCCAATAAATCAGAAGAGGAGAAAGGAAAACAATGTCCTCCTACCCGAAAATTCTAAAGCAGCTTGCAATTTGTCTAAATTATTCATGTGACATATATTCAGAGTATAATAAGCTAAGCAAACAAAGGCCGTGGTTAGCTTCAGAGGAAGGCATTTGCAAGGTTGTTGAGTTGCAAGAACAGAAACGATATCATCAACAAAATGTGAAGGATTTTAGTTTTTATGGTGCTTTCCAGAGATAGTTATTTAGAAATTACAAGATAAACACACACAGAGGAGTGCCTGTGTTGAGAGATTAAAATATATCATGACAGATTATATTGGCTAGTCTGTTTGGTTTGTTCTGTGTCCAAAAGATAAACATCTATTTAAGCTATTTTTTCCTTGGGGTTTATTGTTGAGATCCTGCACAAAGATGGCCCTCCAGTTATTGAGCCATCTCAGTAGAGATTTTGGAATAATATCATCTAGCTTTTTCTCTGGATGCCCTGAAGATAAATGATGTATATGTCAACCCTTTACTTGCATCATTGAAAGGGGTTAAATCAATCTCTGTCTCTCTCTCAAGCCACCTTTAGGAAACTGGAATATCCCAGAAGCTATCAACCACTGTAGAGAGTTGTGAAACCGTGTCATACAATAAATATCTGAGAAAATTAGAAGTGTGTTAAACTTGGAAGAAGACATTTGGGAATTGGAGATTAGGCAGGATAGATGTCTTTAATATTTTAAGGACTTCTGTGAAAATGGGCTTACATTATTCTGTGTGCCTTTACTCAGTGGGTGAAAGTTAAAAGTGGGTATAGACATCATCATCATCACTTCATTAGTGCTGAGTGATGATGTAATGAAGGAGTTATTGATGGAAAGGAGGATTGTGATTATAGATTCCAAATGGAGAGTTTTCAAAGCATGGAACACAATTGACTTGTCACCCATTAAAAACCACAAGCCATGTGTAGTTAAAACCTCAGACAAATTTCCAAATATTTACGCCAGCCCATCAGTAAGAGCTATGAAGTACCATTCATGACAGGATGATGTTTAACTTAGCCAACTGTGATTGGCAGGGCACCCTGTGTTATGGTTGCTATTATGCAGCACTGACATCTACAATCAATGTTATAATAAGAGCCAGCTTGTCACCAACCCAGGCAGGCTTACAGCTGTGAGCAGTTATTGTAATATGTAGTTTAGATTCTATCTTGGCTGCCATGCATGAGCAACTAAGCATATCTGTACTGTAGTGTACCAAAATGAATTCCAAATTGGAGCTATTACTGAAATTTAAAAAAATAGAATAAATCTTCTTTACTGTAGAAGGTTAGTGTACAGTGGGAAAGCTCAAGAAATTATGATTAAATTTACAATTTAATTACATTTAATTAAATTTACTATTTGATGGCTAAATAAGAATTGTATCACCTTCTATAAAAAAGCTAAAGTATATTAACTTACTTAAGGGATTTGGTTCTTTTTCCAAGTTTCCCAAATATCATATAGGTAAGGAAATATGATTGATTTGTTTTCCATCAAAAAGATATATGCATCAGAATGAGTGATGGCCTTCAAAATAGTCACTTGTACCATGAGCCACATTCTTTACTTTACTTCTTGTTTTTGAACCAAAAATAAGATTATCCAGTGCATTCTTCTACCTTATACCAAGACTTGGCAATAATTGAATTTTGACTTCTTTCAAAAAATTAAATTCATCTCCCGGGTACAATGCTCTTTTGAAAATAACAGTGTAGATTTTTGCAAAAAAAAGAGTAATCTTTGCCATCTTACAGGCACTCTGTGTCTACCACACATTATTGAAGGGCTTCACACTACTCTGGGTTAATTCATCTCATATATTTAAGTAAATGGGGTGTTTCAGTCATGCTTTCTACCACTGACACCAATAAAGGAGATAGGGAGTTAACTACTGCAATCCTTCTCTCACTAATTCTGAAGGGAGGTATAGAGGCGTGGCATAGAGTGACAGGTGGGAATTGGATAACAATCTTTCAGAGGAACAGTAGGAACTTTAGAAGGGGCACTAACCTAGAGTCAGGAGCAGGGCTAGAATTGGATAAGACAAGCTAGGCACTTTTTGGCATAAAATGTAAGGAAGCACTTACTCTCAGATGTACCTGTACTTACATGACCCAGACCTCCTTAAATTTTGTGTCCTAGCCAACTCACATGCCTTGCCCCAATACTGTAACTGGTCCAAGGCATGAGTTCTAACTCTGCCTTACCACATGTCTTAGTTTGACAGGGCTGCCAATGCAAAATACCCGAAATGTGTTGGCTTTTATAAAGAGGATTTATTTGGGGTAAAAGCTTACAATTCCGAGACTGTAAAATGTCCAAATCAAAACACCATCAGAGATGTTTTCTCACCAAAGTCAGCTACTGGTAATCCCAGCGTGCTGCCATGTGGTGAAGCAAGATGGCAGACTGTCTCTGCTGACGTCTTCACCTTCTCCTCCAGAATCTACCGACTCCTGGAGCTCAACTGTGGGCAGCCATGCATAGGGCTTGTCTGTTTTCTAGGCCTCCTCTTTCAGTCTCTTAAGGTTTTTCTGCCTTTCTGCAGCTGTAGGCGAACTTGGAGTTCTCTCTTCACATGGCAGGCTCAAATATGGCAGCTTCCTTTCTCTCTGTGTTTCCTTTTATATCAGCTCCAGTAAGAGGGTGGAGACTCAACTTGAGTCATGCCTCACTGACGTAGTCCAATCAAAAGGGTCTCACCACAGGAATGAATTAGTTCAAAAACATAATCCTTCTCTTTTTTGGGATTCATAAAAGAACTTCAAACTCTCACACCATAGACTTGCTGAGCAGTTCTGGACAGTTAGAATTCAATCTCATGCAACTTCAAATTCCCCACCTGTAAAGTGGGAATGATGCCTGCAACAGCCATACTATAGGATGCTGTGAGGATCTACAGGATGTGACTCTGTTTTATAAGCCGTAAACATATATATATTATTACTCTTGTTTTCCTTTTTCTCCATATAAAATGTAAGGGTGTTGTTAAGGTTCCCCTTTTGCAGTGGTTCTCAGTATTAGAGTAGCTGAGCATAACTGGGTCACTGGGAGCTTGTTAAAAATTCAGATGCCTAGGTCCCACCTCAGAACACTTAAATCAGAATCTCTCAGGCCAGACCCCAGGAATTAGTACACTTTATCTGCACTGTTAGTTCTTTTGACTATACCTCTTTATTTAATTTATATTTTTAGTGGTTGCTGTAGGATTTACAATATACATCTTTAACTTACCTTGATCTAACTTCAAATAATATTATATCACTGTATGTATAGTTTAAGAATGTTACACAAGTATACTTCAGATTCCTCACTCCTCTCCTTTGTGCTGTTGTTGTCATAGTTTAGTTTTACAGATATTATAAATCCCACAGTACATTCTCATTTTTGCTCTAAACGATCAATTATCTTTTAAAGCAATTAAAAAATAAGAAAACAAAATCTCTTATTTACATCCTTTTTCACCATTTCTAGTATGTACTCTTATTCTTTTTTTAGCTTCATCTGGTAAATGTTATGCCAGGAATGAATTATCTGTTTTTTTGTTTTAATGAAAAAGAAAATCTTACTTCATCTTGACTTTTGAAAGGTATTTTTTCTGGATGTAAAATTCTGAGTTGACATTTAAAAAAATTGTTCAGTAGTTCAAAGATGCCACTCCATTGTCTTCTGGCTTGCAAAGTTTCTAAGATTCATATGCTGTAATTCTTACCTTTATTCTTTTGTATTTTCTATTTATCCTTTATTTTAAGCAGTTTGACTATTATATATCTATAAGTATTTTTTTTTTTTGGTATTTATCCTTCTTGGGATTCTATGAGTTTCTTAGATCTGTAGTTTGATGTTTTTATTAGTTTATAAAATTATCAGCCCTTATCTCTTCAAGTATTTCTTCTGATCCTTCCTCTCTTCTCCTTTAGAGATTCTAATACCCTTATTTTAGACCATTTGCTATTTTATCACAGGCCTTGTGTATTCTATATTCTGGTGGGAGTTTTCAAAACTCTTTTCTCTTTTTGTTTTAATGGGAATAATTTGTCTTGACAATAATTTCTCTTGATAAGTACAGTTTCTTTCCTCAGCGGTGTCAAGTCTAGTGATGAGTCCTAGAAATCAGTTTATTGTAAAAGCTTCTCAGGTGATTCTAATGTACAGAAGGGTTGAGAAACACTGTTAGGAAGGGGATATCTAAGGAAGCAAATATACTTTACAGAGCTGATGGTAGCATAAATTAGTGTTACCAGAATTATGAAACCAAATCCTAATATAGTCTTCCACCATCTTCAAAATGAGTCATTTAAAGATTAAGAGTGGAGGCTAACAGAAGTGTAGATTTACCCCTTTCCCTAACTGATTCTGGAATTTTTCTGGTCTCTGGCTAAATACTCAGCCTTCAACCCTTCGTAATTGATCTAATTGTTATCAGAAGGAACATATTAATTAAATGATTTCCACACCGAATTTGGAGGTTGCAGTCTGATTTCCAGCGTCATTTGTCTACTGAAATTCCAGTTCACAGTTATCTATAGCCAAGGTTCTCAGATGCTCCAGACAAGGAAAGCACTTTGGCAGTTAAAAAGGGGCTCTGTGACCATTGTCTTTCTTAGTGTATTTCCCCGTTGGCAGAATCGCATCGCAAAGCGGAGCAGGAAGCTGGTGGACTATGACAGTGCCCGCCACCATCTGGAAGCTTTGCAGAGTTCCAAGAGGAAGGATGAGAGTCGAATCTCTAAGGTAAGGGCTGTTGTGAGTTCATTCAACTGTTGACAGTACTCTCCATGCTTCATGACCCATAGCAACTTTACTTTATGAAATTAAATATTTTCTTTTGAAGGGAAATTGGTTGGAATCGGGGCAGAATTCAAATGGAAATGGTGCTTATGGACTGCTTTCCATATTTTTAAAACTGCAAATGAGTATTGGAAAACGTTATTGTAGGGTTCACATGATTTGATCAGTAAAGACTTTGCCCCCAGTCACGTTGTGAGACTAAAAAAGTAATGTGTGCCTGCATTTGTGAAAGTGGTTGTGGTTCACACTTAGTGCTGAAGTGGAGATTCAAATGGGGCACTAAGTGATATTCTCAGGCATAACTTGTGGTTAAGCGCATAGACATGTACTTTATTTTCATAACATTTATTTTCTTTTAAAAAGCCCATTTCAGTAGCTTTTACCATGTATGCCAGTAATTACAGATTCTAACTTACTGACGTCACATGCTCACTACTCTTTGTGCTTCTGGGCTTGCCCTCACATATCTGCTTATAACAGCCATCTAAGTGGTCTTTATTACATATATTGATGTTTTTCTCCACTGCTTAAATATTTTAATGGCTGGCCTTGCCTGTAGAACAAAATTCTAAATTTTTATGCATGCATATATAGGACCTTCACAATTTGGTTATAACTCACCTGTCTGTCCTTGTCACCTTTCAAGGCTTCTTCTTCCTCCTCTCCTTCCCCTGTATACATGCCCTAATTTCCAGCCTCTATGGCAGGCACATCAATTTCTGAGGAGCTATAATAACATCTACCTTTATGAATGGCCTCATGTATCCAGGCACTGTGTTCAATACTCCATCCACGTTACCTTTCCTTAATCCTCACATTAGCCTGGAGTGAAGGTATTAATGTACCTATTTTATGAACAAAGTATCTGAGGTGCAGAAAGGTAATGGCGATATGACAAGGTCCAACCCAAGGGACTCTACTTTTATGCATTAAAATGTCTTCCCTATTCACTTCTTTACCAAACATTTGCTGATTCTCCAAGATTCAGCTAAAATATCACCTCTTCTGTGGAGTCTTCTCTGGACTCTGCACCATCCTCCCCAATAGCATGCTCTATAACAGACTGTCAGTTACCTCCATTGTAGCAGTTATCATCTCATAATGTAATTATTTGGATTTCTCCACTGAACTGGGAGTTTCTTTGGGGGCATCCATGTCCAGTACCCAAAGTAGAACTGTGTATGTGGCTGGCAGTTGGCGGGTTTTGTGTAATAAATTAATCAGCCAGCAGCTGCCAGAGCAACCGTCGTCATCAATCCAGTTTTCCTGTTTTAATGAGTCTGAAGAGTTCATTTTTTATTGAAGAATTGCTGTGGATCTTAATCAGATTTCTCTCCTTCTGGAAATGTTCCCAGACTTCCCATAAAGCTCTTCCTGTTATATGTTAAATGAGGTTGCTGTATATGGGTATGGCTTTTGTTGTTATGTGATATTTTACTGGAAACAAATGTCATGTGTCACTTCTAGGCAGAAGAGGAGTTTCAGAAAGCACAGAAAGTATTTGAAGAGTTTAACGTTGACTTACAAGAAGAGTTACCATCATTATGGTCAAGGTAAAGACTTTTTTTTTTTGTTCAAGCACTTTTATCTCATCCAATCCCAAAAATAAACTCAGTTGTTCCTCCATTGTTCAGAAAGATACACAGATGAGCACAGATTAGTCAAATGAAATAACCAAGGTCTCCTCATTAATGAAGAAAATGAAGAAGAGAATGTGTAATCACATTCACATCTCACAAAACCAAACCTCATATTCTTTTTTTTTTCTTTCACCTTTAACATTGATATAGCACCTTCTTTGCTTTTGCTACAAGACTTCCTGTAAAGATTACATATTCCCTTTAGGAAGTTCAAGAATAGTGAATATCTCTTACCTGGTCCTTATTGCCTGTGATGCTTCAGTGCAGCCAAGTAGAACTGTTCTCTAGCTGCATTTTCCGATATGGTAGGCACTAACCACATGTAGCTATTGACTATTGGAAGTATGGCTAGTGTGGCTTAAAAACTCAGTATTAAATTAAATTTTATTTCACTTAAATTTAAGTTTAAATAGGCATAAATGGGTGCTGGCTACCATATTGCATGGCACAGTTTTAGACTCGGATATATTTCTCTGTTGGGGAATCAAAGCTCAGTTAGAGTCACTAGGAGAACTGTCTTTGACCTTGAATATTACAAGCATGCCTTTTCAGCTCTTGGTGGAACTTCCTTTATTCCAAGAGCTAATATAGTCTTCTGGCTTAGATACCAAGCCTCAACTCCCAGCCTTGATCTTTTAATCTGAACTCCCATTCCTATTTCAGGTACTAAATTTCCTTCTTATTTCCAGGTAATCAGTATTTCTAATGGAATTAAGTATATATTCCATCATTTGTCTTATTTTTCCTATTCAGTGGTAGAATTAAAAAGTTGCTGGGTGAAATGTAGGACCTTATGCTTCTCAGTTTTTATCAGCACCTTCATGCTACCATCCAAAACAAACATAGTTGTGCTTTCTGTGTGAACATTGCTTTGAGTCAAGTCCTCTAGCTCCAACATCCAACCAGATTGTTGACCCTATAACTTTCATATATGGTAAGTCAGAGAAGGTTTCACTCAAAGAGATAGAGAACATATGAGGAAAAGGATGTTTTGGAAAAACACTGAGTTCTGTTCTGTATATGCTGAGTTTGAAGAATCATTAGGAAATCCAAATATGTATGTCTGATAGGTATTGTGCTAACTAAGTATGGTGCTGAAAAGGGAGGGTTGGAAGCCAGTACCACATGGGTGGTAGATGATGCCAAGAGAGTTGTTGAGGTAGGTGGTCTGATAGATGAAATGGCAAGATGAGGGCCAGAGACACAGCCTTTGAGAGCACTGGCAGAAGAGCCTGAGAAGAGATCATCAGAGATGTGGAGGGAGACCTGGAAGAGAGCAGTATCCCAGAAAGGCAAGAACGAAGGGACTTTTAAAAAGCAGGGAGTACCAGGGTATCATCTACAGTAGAGGAGGACTAACAAGGCATTGACTTGGAAAACGAGGCAGTTGGTGAACTTCTAGAAACATTTCAGCAGAAGTTAGAGTCAGAAGCTTGACCACCAACACTGAAGACACTATGGGAGATGAAGCAGCATAAACAGCGACTGTTGCTTGTAATTTTGAGGCTCTTGACTATGAGAGGCATAAGGAATATTAGGCTGCAAATGAGAGGGATGTGATAGGGCAAGGGAAGCCTTTTAAAAGGAACTTTTTAGCATTTTGACAAGGTGGTAGTGGCGCAGGTGGGACCGTTTGGGACTCTGGATATGTGGGGCAAGTAGGGGATAAGGACAAGGAGCCAGGGTGTCATCAGGACTGGCTAGAGATAGCTGAAGGAAATGCTTGATAAAGAAGCATATTAAGCCTGAGGGGGCGGGACAATCACCTGGAAGAAAAGAATCAGTGATTTCAGGGAGTGTTTTTTTTTTAAGAGCAAGTGGAATGGAAATGAATATTACGAGGGATCTCACGGCCCAGGAAATTAGGTCAGTGCCTGGATTTTCTCATTTCAAAGGTGAGTGATGGCAAGATTCAGGATGTAACAGTAGTAAGTAATTACAGAATATGGAGTGTGGGTCAAGGAGGTCAGTGAATTAGAGGGCTTGTTTATTTGGATGATCATAAGGATGTGGAGTTCTGTCATGTTACTGTTAGGATTTGGTAAAGGAGAAAGAGGGAAAGCGTAAGATGTGTGCCATTGTGGACAGTGCGCTGGGTTAGGATGAGGGTCTGGGAGCTTGGTAGATGAGCTCTGAAGGCTTTAAATCTGCACATCATAAATCTCGAAGGAGGGAGTGTAAATGAGCTAGAGGCACAGAGGAGAGCTAGAAGAAAACTCTCCTTTTTTTCCACCCCATCTCCCATAACAAGGAGGGGCACTGGATGCTTCCTGCGCTGCAGGGAGCATAGGGGCAGCAGCGACCCCAGGAGGAGGCAGGATTTCCTTAGGGCAATGCAGAGGGCACAGGTGTGTCCTAGAAACCTGTTTGTGATGAGCTTAGCTCTTAATCCTTTAGACTGTTTCGAGAACAATGAAGCATCTTAATAAAGAAATGAAGTTGGTTTTGACAGCTAGTCAGGAGGGGCCCGAGGCTGCCTTAGAGAAGTCCTCTGGGGAAATGGTAATGTCTCAGAGTCCCTTGTTTATGAAGGACTTGTGAAATGAAATCTTCCAAGCAGATAATACCAAGACCCAGAGCCTGGTGCTCTTCACGGAAGCATATTTCACTGCCTGGGACACTACTCTTCTATGAGCCAGGGTTTCAGTCAGAGTATGCCCTTCCAGTGGAACCAGTGCCAAGTTTGTTCATTTCCTTGTTGCTTCATTCACTTGTTTGTTCATTCATTCATTCAAGGAATGTTTACAGTGTGCCTACAGGGGGTCAGGTATTGTATTCGGTGCTGGGGCTCTAGTAGTTAAATGGAGCCCCTACTTTGAAATTGTAGAAAAATGTTGAACACTTATTTTCTAAATAAATACATTTTAGTTGATTTAATTTTTTAATTCTAAAAAGAGACAATTAAAATATTAGAAAATTATACACATGTTTAATCATGCTAAATAAGGTCTTTCTGGTAGTATACCAAAGGATGGAATTGCTGAGAGAAATAATAATTGAAGAGAAGAAGTTAAGATATTTCTGTTTATCAGAATATTAAATTGAATGATAGAGGAAGGGGGATTTTTTTTGCTAAATGTATACAAAGATTCCTGGCATTGCTATAAAAGCCTTTTCAAATCAGGAAAAAAAATCTAAAACACCAAGAAATAAGCAAAAATATGAATAGAAAATTCACGAAAGGAGAAATACAAATGGGCAATAAATAAATGAACAAAAAGTGTTAAATCAAGATAATCCCATCCACTATATCCATGGAATATAAGCCCTCTCTCACTTGGAGGTGGAGTGGACATCACCTTCCAAGTCCCCTCAGGATGGGGGGAGGAGCTGTGGACTAGAGTGGACTTGGTGGTGTTCTGTTGTAGACATATTGATATGTGATTCAAGCAATGGAAGAAATTGTAACAGTGAGGTGGAGCCGGTGGCCACTGGACATTTTTGGGGCAGGGAGAGGAGGGGCAGTTGAAATACTCGGGCTTTTTTGGGACTTTGGGGGTTGTCCTGAGTGGCGAAGCAGCGACGGATATAGGCCATTTTCCATCAGAATATACCATGCAGAACTGGGTGGGAGAGAGTGTGGTCTGTGATGTGAACTGT